>RCUC01134230.1:0-57768 GCA_003697995.1 Taxidea taxus jeffersonii
GATTAGAAGAGGAACCGTGGTCTCCCATGATACGAGTCAGAGAAGTTTTCAGCATACTTGTGAGCAGTGGAGAGGAGGAAGAAAATACAAACGTAAGAAGGATGAGGGGTAGGAGGGGAAAGTTCGTTCCCATTTCAGGCTGAACCTGCTTGCTGGAAGGCTGCTGGGGTGTCTCCCTTTGTTTGGAAGGAGGGAATCAATGCCTGCCTCTAAATTCCTGTTAGAATGAGAAGCCACACCAGGCAGAATCTCTAAACCTTTTCTGCCCTGAAAAGAAAAAACACCACCACATTATCACTCTGCAAAATGGAGTCATTAAAACCCCGTGAAACATAGAAACTGTGAAAATAAAAAAGTCTGTGAAGCTCACAGCCACCAGCATTTAGCAGGAACGCACTTTGGAAGAATAAGTAATAAGCTCCAGTAGCAATGGTGGGGTTAAAATGAATAAATCCTGCCCTAAAATACTGAAGTCGCCTAATTTTCTTCCTAAATTACAAATCTAATAGACCAGGAACAAGGCCTTAAGTATGAGGTTGGGAAGAGGGAGTGTTTAGAAAAACCTTCAAGGGGAGGTCTTTTCAGAGAAATGAATGTAAATTAATTCAGACAGAGGTGGTAAACTCCCCACCATAGAGAAGGGAATCCGTGCCCCTGAAGACAAAAGGGGACATCAGGGATTTGCTTCCAGTAGAGAAAAGCTCTTCCTTCCTGGCCAAGGTGTGAGGCACCTCATCATCCTGCCTCAGGGAAGTTGGCATCGGATCTGCGGGGGGGACCACACCAGACCCAGGAGCAAAGGAGTTTCTCTATAACCCCACAGACAAACACAAAGCACACATCCTAAAGATGTCTGGCCTTCCTCATGGACAAGGCACAATGGGCTTCAGGTCCTGGGCTGGATGGCACTGGGATTCTAGAATCAGAAGCTACATTTGAATCCCGAGTCCACCACTTACCAGCTGTGCTACCTTCAACAAGCTGCTTCATCTCTTTTCATCCCAGCCAGCCTGAGTTTAAGGGCACCTAAGCTATATTGCACCCTTGGGTGCCTGGGTGGCTCAGTTGGTTAAGCATCTGCCTTCGGCTCAGGTCATGATCCTAGAACTCCAGGATAGATTCCCGAATTGAGCTCCCTGCTCAGCATGGAGCCTCCTTCTCCCTTTCCCTCTGCCTGCAGCTCCCCCTGCTTGTGCTCTCTGTCTCTATCAGATAAATAAAATCTTTTGAAAAATTATATTGCATACTGTGTAGTGTTGTTTAAAGCATAAAGAGGGCCATGCAAAGGCCTTTGTGATACATATACATGTACATAGAAAAGAGCTAGACAAATCACAGGCTTATGACGTTCTGTCTTGGGCAGCCCAGTTTCATCAATTCCAAGCAAGTTTGGTAGAGGCTGGCCTATTGAGGGAATGGAAACAGTAAGAACCTAGTGCGGGGTCTGGAATGCAAGAGGGTCAATGGAAATGTATAGCACTGACAAGTGGTTGCCGAACAAGGGTCATCAAAAGATTAATCATGGAGGGTTAAACTAAGGGCCTGGGTTAGACACAGTCTGATGCGAGCCTCCTCCTCCCAGCCTAAGCTCTGGATAGTAACTCATCAGCTCTTCAGCTCTGCAGCTGCTAACAGCTCTAAGCCATGGCCCTGGAGGCCCACATCAGATCAAGGGGGAGGGAGGGACAGAACAAGAACTAAGAGCAACAAAGAGAGGGCAGAGGAACTGTTGCAGCCACAGGCCCTGGCATGCAGAGAGCCAGGCCATTAGCCTTTGAAAAGGAAAGAGCCCTCAGTAAGACTTACTCTGACTCCAGGCAAAGACTGTGCATGGTCATCCTTGGCTCCAATAGCAAGTCCAACAACATGGGATCTACACCAAAGGCAACCTCCTTCTCAAAAGCTGCTTCAGGGACGCCTGGGTGGCTCAGTTGGTTAAGCGGCTGCCTTCGGCTCAGGTCATGATCCCAGCGTCCTGGGATCGAGTCCCACATCGGGCTCCTTGCTCGGCAGGGAGCCTGCTTCTCCCTCTGCCTCTGTCTACCACTCTGTCTGCCTGAGCTCTCTCTCTCTCTAATAAATAAATAAATAAATAATCTTTTAAAAAAACCTGCTTCAGAGGGCCTCTCCCTACACGAACAAATAACACCCTCAGAGCATCTGAGGGCTTACAAAGCACTCCTGTATTTCTTACCTTGCTAGGTGGGTAGGAAAAGCTCTTCCTAGCTCTACTATACAGATGAAGAACTCGCAGTTCAGAGAGAGTGTCTTTGCAAGTCATGGTCCTGGGCCCTCAGACCCAGACTTGCCTTCAGACCCTGGACTATTCTCTCCTCCCCTCGGGGGCACTCCCACTGCAGGTGGGAGAAGAGCAGCAGCAGCCAGGACACCTGCGTGCCACCCTCTCCCCCTGTCCCCACTCTGTAGGCCTGGCCTGGAGCCACGCTGGCATCAGGGATGTAATCACCAGCGCCGTCCCCCTCCCCGCCAAATGTGCCTGGTAAGAGCCACAGGATGTCTTTCCACAAATTGCCCTGCTCACAGCCAGACATTCATGCCCCTTCATAGCACAGTTTCTGAGCTGAGCTCTAACGCCATTTTCAGCTGAGCGTCTTCCATCCCTTCCAAACGAGATACTAGGCAGAGGGGAAGAGGTCAGTGATTGGACTATTGTGAGTGAGCCTCATTCTTCCAGGACCAGCTTGAGGCCAAAAATAAACTCTCACCATGAACCCCTGCCCTTGGCCCTCACCAATTGCCATTCCCCAAATGCCTGAAGTCCATCTGCAAACCAGGCTCACTGCTTTTGCAGACGCAGTATCCTCGGCAAGGTGCAGACTTTCTCCGTTTTTCTGCTGGAGGATTTGCTTATTCCTTCTTTTAGAAATGTCCAAATGACACTTCATTCCTTCTTTCAGTCACCCACTATGCAAACAATAGCAAAGCCTTCCTGGCTCCCAGAAGATCACCACCCCCACCAATGGCTCCCCAATTCATGCCTCCATTCCAGCACTAGTTACAATGTATTTGTTCTTTCAAAAATACTTTGAAAAAAAATACATTGAGTTATATAAAAATGTATGAGTCGACTTAAAAATAATGTTAAGTAAATAATAATACATGTTGAACTTGGATACGACAAAAAGGAGTCTGCGAAGGACTAACGTCTTGGGAAACAAAGACGTGGATTCCACTACTGCTTGGTCACCAACAACGTCTTATTGGTTTTGCTCAGAAGTGTCTCCAGACAACCTTTCCATACCACCACTACCATGTCTTAGCTCAGAATTCTGATGTGCCCAATAAGCATTTGTTGGTCACAGACCGCCAGTTACCAGCACAGTCTCAGCCTTCAAGGAGCTTGTTAAGTTCCTGGAGGGGGTAGATAAGTGAGCAGACGGTTACAATACCATCTGATGAATGCAGGGTAAGGGCTCACCACAGAGTGTTCTGGGAGGGACGCAGACTCCAGCCTTGGAGGTTGGGGAAAGATGGCGGCCATCTAAGCTGAGTCTTAAAAGACTGGTAGAAGTCATTTAGCAAAAAAAGAAAAGAAAGTTCAGGCAGAGAGGCAACTGTGAAGATCCATACTTTCTCCAAGAGCCATTTTCTTTTTTGTCTGAAGGATCTCTGTGTACATTTTTTTTAATAGTACTGGTTTATTGGTAATAAGTACTTTTAGATTTCATATGTCTGAAATGTCTTCATTTCACTTTTTATTTTTGAAAGATATTTTTGCTGGATATAGAATTTTAAATGGACAGGGTTTCTTCCTTCCTTTCCTTTCTTTTTTTCAGTACTTTAAGATGGTGCTCCATTGTCTTCTGTTTGCATTGTTTCCAGTGAGAAATCTGATATTCTTATGCCTTAGTAAAGTACATGAACAGTTTGGTTTTGATGTGCCCTGGTGTAAGGCTTTTTTTCTCACATGCTTTGTGTGTTTGGGGTTCGTTGAGTTCCTGAATTGGTAAATTCAGTTTTTATCAAGTTTGGAATTTTTTCAGACATTATTGCTTCAAATATTGTTTCTGTTCCCTCCTCTCTCTCAAGGACTCCAATTACAGGTATATTAACCCCTTGAAGTTGTGCCATAGTTCACAGATGCTCTGTTCATTTTTTAGAAATTCTTTTCTTCCTCTGAGTTTCCTTTTGGGTAGCTCTTATGGTTATGTCTTCAAGTCCATCAACCTTTCCTTCTGCAATGTCTGGTGTCTATTTCTACCATTAATCCTATCCAGCACATTTGTTTAACCCTGGATATTATTCTTTTCATCTCCAGATTTGATTTGGATTAAAAAAATGAACAAACAAAAAAAACCTCCCATGTATCCATTTAACTTTTGGAACATACAGAATACAGTTATAATTAGTTTTTTTTTTAAGATTTTATTTATTTATTTGACAGACAGAGATCACAAGTAGGCAGAGAGGCAGGCAGAGAGAGGTGGGGGAAGCAGGCTCCCTGCAGAGCAGAGAGCCTGATGCGGGGCTCTATCCCAGGACTCTGGGATCATGACCTGAGCCAAAGGCAGAGGCTTTAACCCACTGAGCCACCCAGGCACCCCTGGATTAGTTTTGATAGGTTGATTTTCCTCCTTTTTTGTATAACTGGTAATATTTTATTGAATGTCGATATTTCTGAATTTGACCTTTTTTGGATGCTGGATATTTTTGCATTCCTATAAATATTTTTGAGCTTTGTTCCAGGAAATGTTAAGTTACTTGGAAATAGATTGACCCTTAGGAGTCTTGCTTTTGAGATTTGTTACCTGTTTAATCTAAAGTCAGAGCAGTGCTTAGTCTAAAGTTGATTATTCCTCACTAGGAAAGACCCTCCTGAGAGCCCAACCCAATGCCTATGAATCCAGACTGCCTGATGGTAATAGTCACTATTCTCACCCCATGTGAGCACTAAGCACTGTTTCATAATCCTTCTGGATGATTCTTTTCCTAGACTTGGGTAGTACCTTCATTTACACACAGTGATCAGTGGTCTACTGAAAACTCAAGGGGAGACTCTCTACATATCCTGAGTTCTCTCTCTGCACAGTCTCTCCTGTTTGCTACTCTATTCTGTAAAATCTGACTGCCTTAGTCTGTCCCAGACTCTCCCCCTTATCTCCCCAGGCCTTGGTTCCTCTTCCCTGGACTCACAGTTTGGAAATTCTTCTAAAGCAGTAATTTAGTGCAATCACAGGGATAAGCTCCTTTATTTCCTGTCCCAGAGATCACTGTCCTTCATTGCTTGATGCCCAGTGTCTTTAAAAGCATTGTTTTGTATGTTTTGTCTGGTTTGTTTTTGTTTTGTTTTGTTTTGTTTTGAGGCAGGAGGCTAAATCCAATCTCTGTTCCTCCGATGGCCCAATCAATCACACGGTATTTTAATACTGGGTTTATGTGTCTAGCCGTCCCATTGGACTCGGAGCTCCTTAAATGCACGGTCTGTGCTTTATTCACCTTCAAACCTTTATAAATGCCTGGCGCACAGTGGAGCTGTAATAACAACTGATGAAGGATAATTCAGTATCGCAAACATATGCCACCTTTTGCCGCTGCTTTGACCACAATGGGAGTTCTGGCAGCAAAGATCCACTGTATTATTACAACATCTTGGGGTGGAAAGAGAACATGCAGGCCCTCCATTTTATCCCTTTAAAAAACATAAAGTCTGGCAAAACATTCCTAACAAGGCATCAGGAGGAGGTATGGTGTTTATGTGGAGAGAGAAGACAAGAGACAAGGTACCATGTCTCATCTGCAAGTAAGATGCTTTGCAATGGAAGCAAGCCTCTTTGGCTCATAGTAATCTCCCTACACGCAACCATTACCAGCATGGCTCTGCAGACAAAGACATCAGGACCACTAAGCAACAGGGAATGGATAAATGTTGAGACCAGAAAACAGAGTAGAGATGGTAGAGAAGAGACAGACAAATAGAAGACAGATGCTCCTTGGAGGAGACTATTGAAAAGGAAAAAGGGCTGGGCCTCCTCATTCTCCCCATTTCATCTTCTTCCTAGGTTCTCACATTGTGCTGACTTAACAGGAGACATCTCTCTGCCTTCATTTTTCCAATACAGCCCAGCCACTCACAGGCACGTGCGAGCACGCACACAGACCCGAAACCCCACCATGTGGCTGGAATGAACACAGACAGGTCACTAAACAAGCAATCTCACAGTAAGACCACACACAGTCACAGAGATTCTGGGTGATGGAGAATGTTAACCATCGTTATTGGTTTTGCTTATCGTGGGGAGGGTGTGTGAAAACAAACGTGAGGTGAACCACTACAAGGAACTTGGATACTAATGATCTCCCCAAATCCTCTTCGTCCCTGCACCTTAGGTAAGACAGGCCCATGTCCCCTCATTGTAAATACAGGAACTATAATCCAGAGTGACTAAAGGACAAAGTCTAGAACTGGTTTTCCTAGTCCTTAATTCTAAAATCTTAGCCTCAGCCACCCTAGATCATAAGTAATCGATGAAGTTGGTGTCACTGATATATGGGTCTTTTTAAAATGTTGCCTGACAACACCCCTGCCATCAAAAACAGACACCCTAGAGAAAAGCTGGCTCGTAACCAGACTGTGGGAAGCTACCATCAAACTCTTCTTTTTTTTTTTTTTTGAAAGATTTTTACTTATTTATTTGACAGAGAGAGCGAGAGAGCACAAGCAGGCAGAGCAGCAGAGGGAGAGGGGGAAGCAGGCTCCCCTTGGAGCTGGGAGCCCAATGTGGGGCTCGATCCCAAGACCCTGGGATCATGACCCGAGTTGAAGGCAGAGGTTTACCTGATTGAGCCACCCAGGCGTCCCCACCTTCGACCACTTCTAAGCAGCACAGAGTGAAGGTGCAATAGACATGAGCTCATCTGTCTGAGTCCAGTCAGCGAGCTGAGTCCAGTCAGTGAGCAAACAGAATAAGGGAAGAACAGGGTCCTGGACCCTTAATCTCAGCTAAAGAAACTCCAAAGAACTGAGTTTGGATTATATATAAACTAGAGGTAAACAGCTACACAGGAAGGCCTTTTCCAGAAAGCTATGTGGAAGCTGCCTAGCAACCTGCACCAGGGTCATTCTGGATTCCTGGTGTCCAGCATCCCAGGTGAAGTTCAGTTTTCTCTAGGAGAATTTATACCAACTGGATACACAAAGAATGTAGAAGGGGATGAAGAGAACAGGGAAGGAGGGGGGAGGAAAGAATAAGAACAAAAAGAGGAAAAGAAAGGAACAGAAGAATAAGGAAGTCAGGCTTTGTTTTCCTATTCCTATTAGCCCAAGCTGGGGAGGGTTGTGGATAACTGGCCCATTATAATATCCTATCTTTTTCTGAGTTCTTCCAGCAAACACACAGCACAGCACACAAATAGGATTCCCCTGACAGCATGTCCCCACAGCATTTCTAAACAAGTTTATTTGGTTTTAGAAAACAAACCCTTGCCTGTGTCCAGCCCACACCTTTAAATGGAATGGTCTTCTGCAGAAGGGAGCATTTCATGGTCCTAGGGCTTTACCGCATCACAACAGGATCAGAAATGAGCTCTCCCTAAACCAGCAGCAGGCTGGCAAACAGCTAGATGGCTCAAGGGCAACCTGAGCACAGAGGACATAGAGCAGTTGGCCTTCAGGTGAGGGAGGGGCCATCTGAGGAAGGTCAGCCAGAAAAGAGCAGTGGGATATCTCACCCCTGGAGCAGGACATGGTGCTGAACAGACTGGACACAAGACTAGGGAAGCATGAAAGACTGTGAGGTGTGGCTTAAAAATCTTTAAAACAGGGGCGCCCGGGTGGCTCAGTCGTTAAACATCTGCCTTCAGTTCAGGTCATGATCCAAGGCCTTGGGATCGAGCCCCGCATCACATTGGGGTCCCTGCTCGGCGGGAAGCCTGCTTCTCCCTCTCTCTCTCTCTCTGTAGCTCCCCCTGCTTGTGTTCCCTCTCTCACTGTGTCTCTCTCTGTCAAATAAATAAATAAAAATATATTTTTAAAAATCTTTAAAATCAAGACAAATAATTAGCCCTTCTGAGTGGGTTGGTTATAAACTCATCCGGAGACAGGAGATTAGACAGAATCCCCATTAAGGACTGGCCCCATCAGGAACATTCTGTGGGACCCTGCATGGCAGGCAAGGAAGCTGACAGTCCTCTCCCAGACATGTGATGACGACCCCCCAGTCTCCATTCCAAGACTCCCACAGAATCTAGGAAGAAGGAAATAAGGCAAGAGCCCAACTGTGATTCCCTAATGAGACAAAATAACTTACTGGAATATTAATTTGGATTTTGCATTAGTCTTGCTACGGTTTCTTCTTCCCTGCTTTAAGGAAGTATGAGACCTTTTGTGCACCTGTCTGTACAGGTCAATAAGAGAGGGTAGTGTGCTTGGAAGGGCAGAAGCAAAACCTGCCTTCACCTTCTTTTCCTGGGCTTTTGTTTCCTGTCATTCTGAGTACTCTGGGGGGGAGGAGGGGAGGGTCAAATTACAGAGGGAGTCAAGAGGGGAAGGAAGCAAGGAGAGAGAATTCATGCTCCAAGATCAGAAGGGGACAAAAGTCTGCAGGTTCTAAGAAGAGAGGGTTCCCTCATAGGGCTGGGGAGATGGTGGAAGCCCCTAGAAGGGCTGGGAGAAGTCACTAGGTGGTAACTGGCCAAGACCACCTTTCAGCTGCTTCCTCCAGTAACATCTAGCTTAGACGAATGTCTTCTTACATAACTCTAAACCACTACGTTTATTTCTCTCTGTGAACTGCATCATACGGAAAAACACCCAAAATACGTCCACCATTGGCAAAGCCTTTGGCGATCTTTGTCAAACAGATGTGTTTGTAGTGGCCATCTCCTGCCCATGGATCTGATCTGCCTGCTGACTGTCACTTGTGGATAACATCAGTTTCTAAGAATGACAATATTTCCTTTTACAAATGGAATATGTCCTCCCACCAAGCCATTCTTCTGGCAAGGGCATCCTCTACTTCTTTTACATAAAACCAATATTTATAGACCTTAGCCCCATGGAAGGCACAGAAACATTTATAGGCATGGTTTTGCCTCTTGTGCTTAACAATCTTATTTTTTTAAGATTTTACTTATTTATTTGAGAGAGAGAGAGGGAGAGATCATGCAAGCAGGGAGGGGCAGAGGGAGAGAATCTCAAGCAGACTCCCTGCCAAGTTCACACCCCAACATAGGGCTCCATCTCATGACCCTGAGATCATGACCTGAGCTGAAACCAAGAGTTGGCCACTTAACCAACTGAGCTACCCGTGCGTAACAATCTTGAGAAACTTGTTAAGAAACAACACAACCTACAAGTGAGTGGTAAATGTAGACAGTAGTGGCTTGCAGGGGAGGGTGGTTGGGTGATGCCTCAGGAGTGAGCTGGCAGAACTCACTGAGTCCCCACTGTGAGCCAGGCCCTATGCCAGGTGTGGGGCATCGTGATCTCATTTAGAACTACATGACTCCCTGAGGACAGTCCTGGCAAACAGCTCTCTTTACAGATGGGACAACCTCATGGCCAATGAACCTAGAATTTTAGCCAGATCTGACTCCAGCATCACATGGTCACACCCAGGAGAGGATCCTGGGGTTGCCTATACAGGAGTGGGTAATTAGAGCTTGGACTCAAGTGGAGGCTGGAGAAAACAAAACTGAAAGAAGGCTCTTCAGAGAGCTATGCACCTGCCTGGATGCTGGAGAGGAATTAAAGATGCTCAGGCTTTGAAATTCTCACAGCACCTTATGGGGCTCAACTCGTAAAGGTTTTCAGTCTCACTGATTTCCTCGCTCAGATTAGCCACAAATATCTGACTGTGATCCTAATTTTAGAATCCAATACCTAGAACGGCAGTTCCCAAAAATGTGACCAGGAACCCCCGAGAAGCCCCAAGACCCTTCCAGAGAGTCTTTAAGTTCAGAATTATTCTCATAATAATACTAAGCCATTACTCTCCTTTTCCACCCTTGATTTCTCACAAGTGTCCAGTGAGTTTCCAGAGGTTACGTGGTCTGTGATCGTGTAGTGGACTGAATGCAGAGGCATATATGACATTCCAGCTGTCATCTACTAAGGTAGGATTAAAGAGATTTGCAAAGTTGTAAAACAATGCACTTCTTTTTATTTTTTACATTATTTAATATTTATCTTAGATTATTATTAATTTATTTTAGATTATTTGCTTATTTGAGAGCAAGAGCCAATGGGGTAGGGGCAGAGGGAGAGAGAGAGAATCTCAAGCCCAAGCCCTGCTGAGTGCAGAGCCGACACAGGACTCCAGCTCATGACCCTGAGATCATGACCAGAGCTGAAATCAAGAGTGGGGTGCTTAATCAACTGAGCCACCCAGGTGCCCCAAATATCACTCCTGACACTAATGTTTTTCTGTTTTGTTTTGGAAAATATAGCTATAGCCAACATGCAATGGGTTCATTACTCCTATCTTTAAATGACTTTATATTTTTAATTTTTTCCTGTTTTAATTCCTAAAATAGCAAGTATTAGTAGATATAAGTCATATAAACAAAGCTCTTTGGGATTTTGTATAATTTTTAAGAAGATAAGGGAGTCTTAAGACCCAAAATTTGACAACCATGGGTCTAAAAGGATAATGGTAAAGACGGACTCTGAAAATGTATTTACGTTTAACCATCGCTAAAGGATGGGCCAGACAGTGCATTATGCGGTTTATATTTGTGATTTCATTGATTCCTCACAACAACATATTAGGGTAAGAAACTTGTCCCCACGCCTGGGTGGCTCAGTGGATTAAAGCCTCTGCCTTCGGCTCAGGTCATGATCCCAGGGTCCTGGGATCAAGTCCCACATTGGGCTCTCTGCTCAGCGGGGAGCCTGCTTCCTCCTCTCTCTGCCTACCTCTGCCTACTTGTGATCTCTGTCTGTCAAATAAATAAATAAAATCCTAAAAAGAAAAGAAACTTGTCCCCATTTTGCAGATCAGGAAAGTGAGGCACAGGGAGGTTGAGACACTTGTCCAAGGTCCTGCAGCTATTCAATGAGCAGAACAAAAGTCAAGCCCACATCTGCCCAGGCTACTAATGGCTATCCTGCTCTTATAAAACCAATATTGCAAAGATGTTACATGTTAACATGTTAAACAAGTTAAAAAGAAAACAGTTTAAAAAAAAAAACAAACCATAGACCTAATAGTGGAAATGAAGCAGACCTACTGTGAAGGAGGAAACTTTAGGGTAAAGGGGTAGAAACTAATGCATATAAAATGACTAATTGATGGGTAAATGAGTAAAATTCTTTAACCCTGAACATGTATTGTCTGCCAAGTGCTGTCTGGTGCCTCAAGAAGACAGCAGTAAACAAGATAGACCCTTCCTTCCCTTTAAGGAGCTTAGAGAGCAGGGGGCCGACTTTAAACAAATAATTACACAAATACAAAGCAGTGCAAAAACACAGTGACGTCTGGATGGGAATTGAGCTTGCCAAGAGCCATCTCCATTCATGACATACGGCGAAGTGGGGAGGGCAAGAGCAGGGAAGGCAGGCACCCCTGTGGCACATGCCACCCCTGGCCCTCCTGTCAGAGGCTGGCTGGGGCTGTTCACACAGTGAGTGTGAGCACACGTACATTTAAAAGTTCCACTGTTTCCTTCTTCATTTTTCAGCGGCAGACATCTCTGGACTATTGAATCTAGATAAGCCAAGATTACTGTTTCATTTGAAAGGACAAATATGTTTTGTGAGGCCTGGTGGGCTACGGAAGTCTGTGGGAGGTGTGAAGCTCTTGGGTATGTTTGGTCTGCTTAGAGAATTTCTGGAACAGGACTCTGGGCAGACGCAAGAATAATAACTAGGCCGGTGGGTGGTATTGAGGTGGGTTTGATGCAGTCAACCACACTCCTAGCTCTGGTGTGCAAACACTGGGCCAAGGTCATGAAGGAGTGAGGAGAGGTGTGAACAGCTCACACAAACTGCCTTTCTGTGGGACTAATAGAAGGCCATGGTCATCTTCACAGACAATGGTTAAAGAACAGTGAGGTTCCCCCACTGATGTGTTTAACCACAGATGGCCCCTTGTTTGCTATTCCCATCCTCCTTCTCCTGAACCTGGCAAGATAGACAGAGGCCCAGCTTCAATACCCTGTGATACATGGCTCACATAACCTATGTAAAAATAAAACACACACACCACTACCAAGACCTTTGGCTGGGAAACTGTGACTAGTAGTATCTGCTCGGGTACCATCCTGATCTAAATAGGATGCTCTATGCCAGTGGCTCCCAGATTTATGTCTCTGGGCCAAATCTCCCTCCTTAGCCCCAGTCCCAAAGTTAACTCTACTACGTCTCTCAGATCAAACTCAACCTATTTGAACCCAAACTCATGATCCACCCTTAAATAACACCGGACCCTCGCTTCAAGACATGGGCCACCTCTATGAACCCAGCCCCAGATAAGGCACTAGTTTTCCAATTAGTCTAACTAGTCCAGCTAATCAACTAGTCTTACAACCCCCACCCTCAATCCTTTCACAGCCAATCCAGCCCCTGCTCCTGTCAGTTCCACCTCCAAAGTCTACCCATGCTCTTCTCACTTCTCTCCATCTCCATGGCCATCATCAGAGCCCACCTCACCTCTCACCTGGACAATGACAGTGCCCTTCTTACAGGACTCAGCCTCCAATCCAATGCCTGCATGGCAGCAGGTGGTCGGGTTGAAGAGGGAAAAGCAAGAAATAGGGGTCAAATCAAGAGGCTCTTATGATATTCCTATGAAGTGTGAAGAGGGCCAGGACCGGAGTGTGGTAATGAGACCCTAAAGGGGTAGATGGACACCAAGCTCTAGGGGATGCAACTCCCTAGGCTCTCCAGGGAGGAAATGATGCAGAAAAGGAGGGAAAAGGCCCAGAGGCAGATTGTTGGTAGCTGGGAGTACAGTGGTACTATTAAGAGAGTTAAGGAAGTCAGGAGGAAGAGCTGCTCTGGGGGTCTGGGGCAAACCCTATTGACCCTGAGATAGTGGAGAATAGTTTCACACAGTGTCTTATACCTCATTTATGTGTTTATATGGAAGATCTAATAGTCACCTGAATGATTTGCTGCCTGGGGGCTAGGACCCCATCTCCTATGGCTTGGAACCCCTCACCTCTGAAGGCTTATTTTCAAAATACCTTTTCCTGCCTCTTTCACACAGCTTCCTACACGGTAATGTTCCAGCTCAGGTCTCTTGGACCCACTTATCTTATGTTGGGATTCCTTGACTATGAGCCAGCCATGTCTGCTATCTGCTTAGTTTATATGTCTTCTAAGCCCATGAATGAGGTCTTCCCAAGTAGGTAGGAAGAACTCCTGAAGCTTCCTCTTCTGGCTTGCCTAAGTCCATGGTATATCTACACTGGGGAAATGGACAGACAAGAAATGCCCATCCCCATAACTAAAGACATAAAGCCTTCTTTCAGACTCACATCAAATACTACATGGTCCACAAATCAATCTCGGCTTGCCCAGTCACAGTAGTAACAGACTTGTGAGAAGCTCATTCACGTGAACACGGTATTCTCATGGACCCACTCCTGCAGCCATAAAAGGTGTCTTCCTGAAGTTAGCTCTCATTCTCTAACTCTAGCCCTTTCTCCAGAGATCTTTTTGCAGGATTTATCACATGCACTCTGATTGAGAGTTGTTTGCTAGACCACCAGATTAAGAATTCCTCGAAGGCAGGCTTTGAGAATGATCCATCTCTAGGATCCCCAGCACCTCAAACACAGGACTCCCGGCATGTATGATTGGCCAAGAAATGAAAAAAGCACAGTCCCCATAGACAGTTGTCCATGTCACTTTAAAACTCGAGGAATACTTAGAGGCTTGGAACCAATGCTGCCAGGTAAAGATGAAATGACCCCATAATACAAGTAAAAACAGTAAGAGGAGCCCACCACTGGGCAATGACTTGGGCTTCCCTTACCACCCCTGCTGATCTGCTGGTGGCAGCAGCGAGGCTGGGGGGCTGCTCAGAGCAGATGTGCCAAGTCCTTCAGGAGCCAGGGTCCCCTCCCCCTACTCCAATCCAAGGATAGAGGGCACTCATTTGACCTCCAATGCTTTAGTGTGGAACCAACTCCCAAACAAACACCAACAAGGATCTGCCAAGAAAAAGCAAGGAAGAAGGGAAAGAGAGGAATGTTTGGGTGGCCGGAGCCAAGGACCTACACCAGGTCCCCAGGAGCTGCTGCTTCACCCACCTGTGAGTTCCCAGTCAGGCCAAAGAATGCCACTGCTCCTGTCTGGCTCACAGCAGCTGGATCCCAGCAGCCCACGAGACACAGCCAAAGCCCGAATAAATACACAGAACCAGCCCATCCCTCTGGGGGGCTCCCTGGCCTTGGGCTGCTGTGCTGGGAGAGCATTCACCATGGCTACTGAGTTTCAGAATCAGGCCAACACCCAGAGCCCACCCCCACATCCCCTTCTCCTCACATAAGAAAAGACAATTTCAAAGCAGATCTACTTCTATTTCTAGGGACTCCCAACTGGGGGCACCAGAATTAGGAGTGGGATAGGGGGGGCAGGGACAATGAAGAGTTTCAGGAAAAAATGCATCCACATCAGCCCCAGTGTTACACAAAGGAGACTGGGAGGGGAGGGGCCTCTCCCCAGCAGTAGGTTTTTTCCCAGCTAACAAGGGGAAGGGGCCCTGCTGGCAGGCTGGTGTCAGAGCCAAGGAGTAAAGGCTGCTGGGAGAGGCTTCCCCAGGGGGAGGCTTCGAGCCCTGTTTGGAGGCTGGCGCCAGCACCAGCACCAGCAGGCCCAGCAACTCTGTGCAAAGGAGCGGAGCCCAAAGCCTGGCTGCGAGGAGGGCAAGAGTCTCCTTCCAAAGCCCGTGAAGCTTCTGGGAAACATTTCTGCAGTGCAGAATCCAAGTCCTGGACTCGGGTCTAGGAAGAGGAGAATGAAGGACAGCAGTGGGGAAGGCAAAAAAGGAGCCAAAAGGGAAGGAAGGCAGTACTCTGGGGTGGGAACAGGGAAGAGCATGGTCATTCCCACAAAGTTGGAGGAGGGGAGCCCTACGTGGCGGGGATGAATAGGCAAGGAGACAAAGCAGGGACAGGACACACACGCGGGGTCAGCCTGGATGGTGTGCAGTGAAGTCCGATGGCCCCACAGGAGAAAAACATGGGTAGTGATTTTAGAGGAACAAACATTGGAACGCTTAGACCTCTGAACCTCAGGCCTTCGGAGGACAGTGGGGAGGCTTCTGTCTTCCACACGCCAGTCTGTCTCAGCCAGCGCCAAGGGCTGCCCTCCCTAAGGATGTCCGGCACCTTCCAGGATGCACACGTGTGTGGGCCAGATGGGTGGGGTGAGGGGCAAGGGTCTGTCTGGCAAGACTGTGATGAACAGACCCTGAGGAAACATCAACCACGAGCAAAGGAACCAATGAGAGGAGGGAGGGGTGGAAGAGGGCGCTGACCCCCACCGGCAACCCCCTCAGTCAGGATAGGCTGGGCCCCAGGTCGGCAGAGCAGACATCTGCACGTGGGGCTCGGCTGGAGAGTGAGCTGACCAATTGCTCCTTTAGTAAAATCATCCCATAAGGACGGAGCAATTCTTCGTTTGTGCCCCAGAGGAGCTCAAGCAAAGGGCACTGCAGGATAAAGGGAAGAAACAAAGATGCTATTCTGCTGCTGATCATGGCATCTCTGGCACTGGTGCCCCCAGGCCCTTGCGCACAGCAGTTGTGGGAGGGAAGCTTGGAGGGAAGTCTTGGCTCCAGGAGATGTGCTCATTCATCATCGCTGCCGGCCAGCCCGTCTGTTCCCCACACTGGCACTGCCCAGCCGCCCACAGACCCTCCATATGGCTCAAAGTAGTGCTTTTGGGCATTGTTAAAATGCCATATCTATCTACCTGCCTGGCTGGGAAGGAAGCCCATGGTGAAGAAGCCGTGCAGTGGCACACTCTGTCCCCAAGCCTAGGCAGGGACATTGCCAAGAACTGCCCGTCAACTTTCTTAATATTTCTGGAATCCCTCCATCTCTCCCCATCCTCACTACCATTGCCTTAGCTCAAACCATCATTATTTCTACACTAAAATAATACCAACATTTCCTATTTGTTGTTTCTGTTTCTAGGCTTCCCCTCCATTCCATTCTCTAATGGGAAAAGTCCCCGCTGAAAATCTCTGGATAGATCCTCCTGCTCTCCAGCAAAAATGCAACCTCTTCCCATCTGTGACCCTGCAAGGTTCTCCCCTACTTTCTGCTGAAGCCTTGATGCTTGCTAGATAGTGGCTCTCTCTCCCCCTGAGGTCCGGCCGTGTGAACTCATTTCATTCTCTCCAAATGCACCATGTTCTCTGGACCGCCTCCATGCTCTCCCATCTCCTCACCTCCCCTCGCCCCAAATTCTTCTCACATGGCTAACTCTAACCAGCCTTCAGGGCACAGCAAATATCCATTTCTCCTTGACCCCACAGACTGGGTTAGGAAACCTCTGCCCATGTCTTCTCTTCGAACTCGAGCCTCACCAAGCATCATGGAACTTCTCACAATACATTAAAACCGTCTGTTCCCCTGATGTCTCCTCCTTCAATGTTTTTATTGTTTTATTTATTCTCAATATCTAGCGGCTCAATCATTTCTCAAATGAATGAATAAAATATGCTGGGTAACCTGGGTGGCTCAGTGGGCTAAAGCCTCTGCCTTCGGCTCAGGTCATGGTCCCAGGGTCCTGGGATGAAGCCCCGCATTGGGCTCTCTGCTCAGCAGGGAGGCTGCTTCCACCTCTATCTCTCTGCCTGCCTCTCTGCCTGCTTGTGATCTGTGCCTGTCAAATAAAAAAATAAAATCTTTAAAAAAAATAAAATAAAATACGCTTGCCAACCACAGACAGTAAATTAGTGACCTCTCTGGGAAGATTCAGAAGAGCTGATGGCATCACGGAATGATGACGAGCCTCTGGAAGCCCAGCTAAGCCGAGAACTTGGCTTTACTTGGCTTGTTCAGAAATACCGCCGCGAGCCCCACTCTGTGCATGGATGATGGACACAGTAGGTATTTCATTCCATGAGCAAAAAGCAACAATTTTTATCGATATGCAGGCTCAGAACAAAGAAAGTTCAATTTGCTACCTGGAAATACCTTTGATGTGCCTTGCACACAGTAGGTACTAAATACAAGTTTAGGAAAAAAATGGAATGCCATAACTAAGAGATGAAGCCCTGTTCACCTTCTTTACTAAAATAACAGACCTCAAGTCAGCTGTTAATGTTTTCACTGAAGTTGGTCTGAAAGATCTGGCCCAAAGTTACACAGCAAATTGCAGATGTGCCCCATGCACCTGCTCTCAGGAAGGGAGCCAGGAGGGATAAAGAGGGTTACTTTTTTCCTGTCTCCAGGGGGAGAAACACAGAGGCACAGAAATGCAAAACTGCTCCTTGGGGACAGAGACCAAACTGGTCCCTCCAAATGTTTGCTCTCTGCTCATCCTCACCCCAAAGAGGGAGCACAGCTGAGCCAAGTCACCCCACCTCCTCTGAGGACAGTGAGTGGCAGTCAGCCGGGAAAGGGCTCAAGCCTGTTAGCAGTTCTCTTGTTCTCTGATCTCTTTCTGTACCTGACCAGGGAACAAGCACTTCCAAGCGCAACTCCTGGCTTCCCAGGAACCTTGGAATGTCAGCAGGCAGCTAATATGCATAATTAAGGTCATTAAATTATGAATGTGAGAACATTCGACTAGAGGATATTTAAATAATGAGATAACAGCTTTGAAAGCAGCCTGAATAAAGGGGAAAGCAGCTGCTTAGTGAGCCTAGCAAGAAGGTGACGTCACAGAAGCTTGCACACAATGCAGAAGGAGAGCATCTTTCCTCTCCCCAGGCCTCCCGCTCCCCATCCCACCCTCCAGGACTACTGTCTCCAGTCTCCAGAGGCTTGCAGCTGGGGAGGGAGGGCTGACACAATCAGTAGAAGGTGTGGAGAAATTTTCATTTGTGCACTATTATTTAATTTATCCCAAAGACCATGGGTTTAAAAAAGAGATCAATGCCTGCCATTTCATAGTAAGAGGAGAAGGCTCTGGAACTGGACTGTGTGAGAGTGGGTCACTTTCTCCCACTTCATAGGCCTCTGAACCAATTTGGAAAGAGGGGCTGGGGTGAGAGAACCTGCAGATAGCACTTACTGGACAACAGCCACATCTCTGTCTGGGGTGGGGATAGGAAGGAGAAGGAGAAGGGAAAAGAGTCATCATGATTAAGAACCCCAACGCTTATATATTTGGAACTTACTACGTGCCAGGCTGTGTCAGGGATTTCACAGACACTATGTCCTCTCAGACACCCTGCCAAGTAGACATTGTCATCTCTGTTTTGCAGATGAGGAAACAAGCTCAGAAGGTAAACCTTGGCTTTGAGAACATCTTGAAGTCACAGAGGCAGTTAGTAGCTAAGGGAAGGCAAGGTGAATAGGAGAACACCTCTACGGCCTATTTTCATGAGAGGGTCCACCCCACCAGGCCCTCCCTCACAACTCCCCACACCTTCAGCCCTTAAGAGAGGCAGAAGCAGGGGTGAAGAATCAGCAGAGCAGGAAGAGAGCCACGCCCCGTAAGCGGTCTGGGCCCCAGAGATCTGGGCGTCGGGTAGGTCTTCAACACACACCGAGTTAAGGGAGCATCTGTGGTTGGAATCTGTGAATCCCAGCTCCTCCACTTCCTAGCTGACTTGTGGCTGATTTTCAGTGCCTCTGTTTTCCTATCTGTACAATGGGAATGATGGTAATAGTTCCATCTCATAGTGCTGTGATGATTAAATGAGTCCATATGAGTTAAGAGGACCTGGCCCATAATAAGTGTTCAGTAAATCTTAGCTCTCAATATTGCTGGCAACATTGCCCTTATCCTGACTAATCCAAACACAGAAAAACAAGACATCTGAGGCACCTGGGTGGCTCAGTTAGTGAAGCGTCCGAATCCTGATTTCAGCTCAGGTTGTGATCTCAGGGTTGTGAGTTCCAGCCCCATGTCAAGCTCACGTGCAGGGCATGAAACCTGCTTAAGACTCCCTCTCTCCCTCTCTTTCTTTCTGAAAGAAAGGAAGGAAGGAAGCAAAGCCAAGCCAAGCAAGACATCCTGGTACCAATGTGTTTCTATACACAGGGCACCCTGCGACCGGCTGCTCCCTGAGACTGACCAGGGTCTGAATGGCCGATGCAGATACCTCCCCAAAGCAGAGCACTGGCTCCTTCCCACACTCAGTCAGCCTTCAGTTCCTGACATGCGGCCCCGAGTGCACAAAACTGAGATTTTCACCAATAATAAAGTGTCCACATGGACTGTTGCGAGCAAGAGAGCTCTGTGTGAGACTCATGTCTTTCATTGCAGTGAACAAAGAACAAGATGGAACTGGCTCAGCCTCGCTTTGTTCTCTGTGGGGTTCTCAAAGGGGCAGCTGTGGGGTACCGAGGGAACACCCCAGAAGACTTAGGTGTGAGCTTGGCTCTTCCACTCAGTGGCTGTACCACGTCAGGAAAACCAGTCAGCCACTCCGCGCCTCGCTTCCTCAATGTTACTACGAAGATTAAGGGGCATAATGTGTACAATACACTCCCTTTGCTGCAAGGTATCATAGCCATGGAGGGAACTAGAATTAATATTTTCATTCTCCCTAATTCAAATGTGCCTGTTCCGATGTAAGTTCTTACTTCCCTCCAATCAGACCTCACCTGCACACTCTTGCTCACGATTTTGTGCGCTCCCTTCTCTCAGCTGGTTTCAGGGTCTCAGGGGAGCAGCTGGTTGAAAGGGGCAATGTGGGTGACAAATGCACAGTTTGGTCTGAACTCCCAAAGATAGAAGTCAGGGTGCTATTTTCCGCTGGGCTCGTGGTGGAAAGGTCAGCATGTGACCTCATGTGAGTGCTCTCCCTGCCCCAAGCCTCGTGCTCAGTTTTGGAGCCTGGGAATTAGAAATAGCCTGGTCTCTAAGGCTGAGCTGACTGTGAAAAGCAGGTCAGTGGTTTAATACGGGATGAGGTGCAGCCATTTTCGGATGCCAGAGCATCATGGAGGTCACGGAGCCAGGGGACCCGATGACAAGATGCTGCCAGGTCAGGCCCCACTGCTCAACACCACATGCCTCCTCCCAGACTCGGGTAACACCTAGGAACACCCACTGGAAAACAGTCTGATTGTCACTCCCCACAACGATGGTCTTGGCTCCAGCTCTTAGCAGTATCCCTGGAAAATTAGGAGATTTTCATAACCATCTCCAATGACTCCCTTCACTACAAAGAAGTAAGACACACCCAGTGAAATTCACAGAATAGTATTTCCTATCTATAATAAATCTATGGATTTATGAGCTACATACCTTGCTCTTAATTCCATGCCTTCCTCGTATTTGCTCTGATTCCCTCCCTCATAGATTCCCCTACAAGTTTCTGAAGTAGTGGGAGAAGAGGAGGGATTCTAGAACATGCATTGCTTTTACACAATGTGCCATGAACAAATGATGAAAGGAGCCAGAACACCTCAGATGGAAAATATGTTGATCAAATTCATGGATAACTTTTGGCAAGGGAGGTAATAGCCAAGAGGGCAGATTAAAGATTGCCATTCTTTAACACAGCAAAAGCACAAGCCACAACAAAAAACCCCAGGTAACTAGGACTTCATCAAAATTAAAAACTTTGTGCAAAGGACACCAGCAAGAAAATGAAAAGGCAGGGTACCTGCAATGAAGCACCCAACTCTTGATTTTGGCTCAGGTCATGATCTCAGGGTGGTGAGATCAAGCCCTGTTTCAGGAACCGTGCTCAGTGCAAAGTCTGCTTGAGATTCTCTCTCCCTTTCTCTCTGCCCCTCCTCCCACTCGCTATAAATAAATAAGTAAATAAATAAATAAAATCTAAAGAATGAAAAGGCAACCAACAGAACATTATCTGACAATCAAAACAATCACTAAAATAAATCTAAGATTGTAACTTGGTCAAAGCTACACCCATGCACATGGGGGCAAAAAGTTGCAACTTATTTATATATGAGGCCCCACGAGCGGTTCAGATGAGAGTCGTGCAGGGAATGAATGGCTTCTTCCCAGATAAGACCTCTAAGTACCTAGAAAACAATAGCCCTCCCGGGGCCAAGTTGTAGCCATTGGGAAAAGACTCACCCTACCCACCCTACTGGCAGTCAGGGAGTTGAGTCCAAAGAGCCAAATAATAAAGCAAATAATGGCAGAACTATGATTTCTCCATGTAAAGATGCTTACCAAGAACAAGCTTTGTCTATGAGCGCTGGAATAGGGTGAGACTCTGTGAGAGCAGGAAAGGAAGAGTACAGCAGCACATGGCGTCTTCTAGTCTAAACTCAAGAGTCATATCAAAGTATTCTGTAACTGGCAGCACGATGTGATCCTATTCTGTCCTGAAGCCAGGGTTTAGCACCTGTAGGAGAAGGGCATTTTGCCCACACTGGAATAGAGGACGGAGCTTCTATGTGTCATTTTGGGTCGCACAGGAGTAACATCAGCACTTTGATAGAGAAAAAGGTCCATAGCCCGGGCGGTGAGATTCACAATGGTAAGTGATAGGACTGCACAGGGAAGGAAAGGGGATACTACCAGGTGGAAGAAGAGGCATCAACAGCCACTCCTGAGTCAACATGAGATCACGAATACCCCTTAAACCGTAAATTAGGTTCTAATGGTCTTGTTTTAAAGCAACAGAAAAAAGTCATTGTTCTCTCCCTACTACTGTGATTTGTTCCTTGACTATATTCTCAGATTGGTGCAGCCAAGGGAAATGGGGAAACAGATCTGGAGAAATGTCAAATCACATACTTGGATCCACAAAGCCAACTGGAAAAGCAGAAGATGGTAGAAACATTGTTCATAGTAGAATCTATGAAATAACTTAAGATTAGCTGGGACCAGTGAATTTTAATCAACAGCATGATGTAGTAGTCAAAAGTACAAATTTGAATTAAGAGCAATCTAAAGAGATGCAGAGATGTGGTGAGGAATGATGGAAAGTACTCAAACCTTAAAGGATTGGGGTTTGGGGAGACTTAAGTCTTTTTCTTGCTCTGCCACGAACTACCTGAGCCACGTCCCTCCAGGCCTCATCTGTTCACCTTCACAAGGATGCTGTTAGGACAGGTGATCTCTAAGACCCTTCTCGTTCTGATGCTCTTTCAATCTATAAATGTGATTTCAAAGTGAGGGAAGCAAGAATCCTCCTTAGCTATGCTCTGACCAAACCACAGAAAGAAAACAGAGTTTAGTCCTGGGCCCCTCCTGAGAGACACAGGAGAGAGAAAAGAGATCATCACCAAAAATTCTCAGAACCACATGGAAGAAGCTGGGTTTTTTTGTTTTTTTTTTATTAATCTTGGAGAGGTAAAGCCTCTAGGCAGACATAATGGTTTTCAAATACTTGAAGCATCATTGTGCAAAAGAAAAGCTAGATTTGTCCCATGAAGTCCCAGGAGTAAAAAGGCAAGAAAAGAGGATGGAATCCATAGGGAGAGAATTTTAGTTTTATATAAAAAGGAAATTCTCACCCTTGAACTTATCTGGAAATGGAATGGTTATATTCCATGGGCTGTTTAAACCTCAGGAGAAGGGAGTCAAGGATCTAACAAGTAGGGGACCTAGATGACATCTTGAGGTCCTTCCCAACTCCAAAATTCTATGAGTGCCAATAACATAATTGGAGATCTAGTTAATTATCACAGACAAAGAATGGCTGATTATTCATCTGTCCATATACCATTTCTAAGTGGCTGCACACAGTAGGGGTTTAATAAATATTTGTGGAAGGGAGGGAGAGAAAGAAGCAAAGATGGCAAGTTCAAATCCCATGTTCCACTGGACGTCCAGAGAGGCCCTTGCTAAGAAATCCTGCCTCCCTTCCACTCAAGGCACTGGATGGCAGCCAAGGCATCAGGCGTGTGAGCACAGTTCAGTGTAATTAAACACCTGAGTTCCCAGGAGGGATTGAATCAAAATGACAAGCAGGAGAGAACCTGTGGCTTCTGCCACTTCCCCCACCTTCCTGCTTGCTTCTTGGCAAGGCTAAATGGACAGGCAGTCCCACAGCCCGAGAGTACCCCCATTGTGTACTGTCTCTGCAGAGCTGTTAAGATAGCCTGTTAACACCCTGCTTTGTAAGGACCCTTCAGATTTTACCCATGTTATTCCAAGAAGTGTGTTCGGCTTCCCTCATACCTATCCCAGGGAGCTCTAAGAGAGACCTGGCCCTCAGATCTGGGGTTACAATCAGGAAGATGGAGCTCTCCCCTGGCTCTGGCTTTGCCATCACCCCCATTCCAGCCCAGCCCAACTCCTCTTCTCGTGCCCAGGGAAGAACAAAGGGGCCCTTCTGAACAGGGCTAGCCCTACAAGTAACCTGCAGTTCTGCAGAACTCACTGGTGATTTCTCATCTATTTGATTTTCTTTCTCAGCTCTATCATTTTGCCTTCGTACCAAGACCCCTCTCTCTGCCAAGCTTTCTTGTGGCAACAGTGGGTTTTTATCACCATGTAGCTATGATTCAGAGCCAGACCTCTCGCTGATGAGAGCTAAAATTATTCTTGTTCTCATATGCATCGAGGACCACAATGGGGGAAAAGTGAAAATGGAAAGATTTTTGAGTCTTGCAAAGTCACTGGTGACGACGGGCGGAGCTGGCCCTGACAGCACTTCGTCTGTAGCAGCCTCACTAGCAAATTGTCTTCTTGATATTTAGTTCCACCAGCAAAACCTATCAAGCTCTTCTGTAGGCAGAGTGCTGTGCTGGCCCTATTCTGTCCCTGCCTTTGCACACCTCCTCCAGCCTCTACACCCCAGCCAATGCCCACCCAAGTCCCCTGCCAAGCTTCCGAACCAACAGTGCAGACCAAGGGCGCTGTGAGAATGGCATCAACATCAACCAACAGGCCATCTGGGGCTCTGGGCTTGACACGAGGCAGAAAGGAGGGCTCTGAAAGGTGAGAACTTTCACTTTCCTGGATGTCACTGCATTGGTATGCTACAGATGAAGACACAGGCTCAGGAATTAAGTAGCTTGTTCACTTGGCTACTAAGTAATGGAGCCAGGATTCGTGCCCACGCTTATCTCTCCTGCTCCCATGGACAGTCTACACTATGATGACTTTAGAAATTAAAACCACCCTCCTGATCCGGTGTCAGTCGCACGTGCGGCTTAACTGGGTTCGTCAGCAATGGAGACAGCCCTCAAAAAGCCTCATTTTGGAGTTACTCTTCTTTCTGGGGAGTGTTGATTGAAAAGGGGGCTGTCTGGGAAAAGGGGATAGGCTTAGATGGGAACAAGCTGGCCAGAATCATGGCTGTGGCATCTTTAGCTTAACCAGCTGCCATTTAATCCAGAATTCACGGAGGATGTCCTCGAAGTAAAAAAATAAAGTCTGCAGGGCAATGATTTTTCTAAAGGGTAGACTGAAAGATTGAGATCTGGGTGTTCAAGAAATGCAGTCAATTAGCCTCTCTGCAATTTGTTGCCATCCTGGGCTTTTGGCACATAATGGCTGGCAGGAGGTGGTCCCTAAGCACAAGCCCACCACAGGAGGGAGACAGAGATGCTGAAGGCCCAGGAGGCACAGAGTGGGCACTTGGCCTCTCTTGGATGAGCACATCTATTTGGCAGGAAGGGATGATGGCTGTTTTCTTGGTAGCCTTCTGCTCCAGGCTATGTCACTGGTGTCCTCAGGGCCCTTCCTACCGCTGCCAGTGACTGGGAAGGTAGCACAGATGGTAGAGGGACAATGAACTTGGGGGCCAGTGATCTGGGTTTGAATTCTGACCCCACCAGTCCCAAGAGGTTGCGCCAGGGGAACATAACTGACTGCTCTGTGCTCCAGCTTCCTCATCCGTAAATCTGGGATAAAAACACCCATGACACAGAGTGCCAGGAAAGCCCAAGAAGTGCATGTACTAAGGGTTCTACACACAGTGCATGTTGGGTAGCTCACTGTTAGTACAGTTCTTACCTAGCATCTGTGTAAGCCCTGCAGATCCTACCTCTTATTCACTGGCCAGTAAAATTTCTCTTCTTTAATGCCTCTTTCATCTCCACTTTACAAAAAAAGATCACTGTCCTTCCAGAAGTCTGGACGCAGAAGCTGGCTGGGTTGCTATTCCCCAAACATCTACAGCGGCCACAATCCCACCCCTTCTGTGGGTTCCAGTGACCCATGGTCAGTCGCAGCCTGGAAGCTCTGTTGTCAGGTCAACAGTAGCCTAACACTAGGTCACATCATTCCCCTCACTTCATCTCAGTACATGGGCATTTTACCACCTCCTGTCATCACAAGAAATTGTGATGTGAGCACAGCACAGTAAGATATTTTGAGAGAGAGAGAGACCACATTCATGTAACTTTTAGAACAAGATATTGTTATAATTGTTCTATTTAAAAAATTTTTTTTTAATTTTATTTGTTTATTTCAGTAAAGAGAACGAGGAAGAGGGAAAGAGAGAGCACAAGCTAGGGGAGAAGGAGAGGAAGAAGGAGACTCCCCATTGAGCAGGGAGCCCAATGCCAGACTCATCCCGGGACCTTGGGATCATGACCTGAACCAAAGGCAGCCGCTTAACTGATTGAGCCACCCAGACACCCCAACAGTTCTATTTTATTATTAGTTGTTGTCAATCTCTTTCTACGCCTAATTTAGAAATGAAGCTTTAGCATAGGTTTGCATGGGCAAAAATAGTACACGTAGGGTTTGGTACCATTAACCAGCTGATGCCTTCAACCGCATCTGCTGGGGGTCTTGGAACGTGTCTTCCACAGATAGCGAGGTGGAGGGGTGGGGACGGGGGACTACACTACTTTCCAGCTTTCCATGGTCTTTCCTGCTTTGTATTTTCCAAACTAGATTATAAGCAAACTCAGGAATGGGTGATGTCTTCCCAGGGCTCCACACAAATAAATGGGGTGTGAATGCCTTGTCATCCTCCTTGACCCTGGCTGGGTGAGGGGCCCCTGCCCCTATTCCCGTAACAAGCTACCCTTCCCTTAGCAGAGAATCACCTCACTCCACAAGTCCCAGCTCCCCCAGCAGACCACAAGCAATGTGAGAGCACGGCGTGTAGCAGGCTTACCCACTGCTCCATCAACAGGACTTATACAGTGTCTGGCACACGGCAGATGCTTGAAAATTGTTTGTTACATGAACGTCCAGTAAACTGCCGATTGACTGGGGTTCCAGTGAATTGACAGGTGACTCTGACACTTGTTTTCTCGGGGACCATACTTCATAGTTCCCTGGTGGGCTTTCCTCCTCTGGAAAATGATGTTCTCCTCTGTGTGATTTCGCTCCAGCCATCTGGAGTCATCAGCCCAGTGGTTGAGAGTCCCAGTAAAGGCTTGATAAAAAGCAACAAAAAGGTGTGAAGCTTGATGAATCAAGTTCCTTTGCTTCGAGCAAAATGGAAGCCTTACCCATTCTTTCCCCACCTTAACTTCTTCTCATCAAGCCTTGAGGATGTCCCATCAAGGGCCCTGCCGGCAGAACCTGTGACCCGTGGCTAGGATACCAGCAGCAGCTAGCATGCTGATCTGGAAGAAGGGAAAGCACTGAGCAGAGGGTGCTGACCTGGGTTAGAGCTCAGCTCTGCTTCTAACTGGCTGTAGGACCTACAGCAAGTGACTCCACAACTTCCTTATCTAAAAAATGGGGAAGATCCATCCCATGGAACATGGAAGGTTGCAAAGGCAAGAGAGACACAGAAGCAAAACAGAAGCAAAAGACTTGATTATAGGAGTGCCTGGGTGGCTCAGTCAGTTAAGCATCTGACTCTTGATTTAGGCTCAGGTCATGATCTCAGGGTTGTGGGATTGAGCCCCATGTCAGGCTCCATGCTGAGTGTGGAGCCTGCTTGGGGATTCTCTCTCTCTTTCTCCCTCTGTCCCTCCCCTACCCCCATTCTCTCCTTCTCTTAAAAAAAAAAAAAAAAAAGAATTATAGCAACAGCTCCACATGATCATTTTCACTCGGAAGGAAATCATATTTACAAAAAGGAGGAAATTTCGCAAATGATGTGGGCATCTCTATGGTCTGAAACAATACCCTTCATCCAGTTGGTTCCCCCTGGCAGAGCTCCCTAGCATCTAAGACTTTTGCTGTAAATTCTTCTCCCCAGTGCAGTAATCCAGCTATGAACAAGGGTAATATCTTCCTACAACACACGTAATCGGATATTTTGTCACTATAATTAAAATTCAAAATAACAGAGAAGGATTCCAAGGACAGCACCTCCTCTCTGCAATCTTTCCACAGCCCCCTCTCTCCCCAGCTCTTTTCCCTGCCTCCCAACACCACACACACCAAAGAGAACATTTTCTGCTCCCATATTCCAAAATAATCAGCAACAGAAGCAACAAAACAAAGTGAAACTTTGTTGTTAGATAAAACTGGGTTCAAAACTCAGTTCAGCCCCCTCTTAACCTGTGATCTCGGTACTTCATGGCTCTGAACCTAAGTATTCTTAGCTGCAAAACAAGGATAATAAAGCCTTTTTTGAAGTTACTGGGTAAGAGACAGTTCCCAGCATGATACCAGGCTCACTTTGGGTGCTCAGTGCACCAGTGCTTCTAGGCCCTTCTCTCCTCCTCCAGAGGGCACTTTTACTGCTCATGGTACTATTTCCTGCCAGTGAAGATCCTGCCAGTCTGGTCTGGACAATGATGCCTGGGAGGCCTTCCAACCAAACAAAATCATTTTCTCTTTTCTTAAAGAGGTTCCTCTAACTTGTTCTGAAATCAGGACAATTTTTTTTATTTATTTGTTAGAGAGAGAGAGAGAGAGCAAGCACAGGCAGACAGAGTGGCAGGCAGAGGCAGAGGGAGAAGCAGGCTCCCTGCCGAGCAAGGAGCCCGATGTGGGACTCAATCCCAGGACGCTGGGATCATGACCTGAGCTGAAGGCAGCTGCTTAACCAACTGAGCCACCCAGGCATCCCAGGACAATTTTTTTTTTTTAAAGAAGCTTTATAGCAAAAGAAACTTACATCCATATACATGTATTTTGGTGACCTGCACTTAAACAGTGCAATGCACCTGATCCTCTAGGCAAGTTCAGATTTTCTTAAAGTAGAGCACACCTAAAGACCCAATAAATGGTTGAGAAATATCACTGCTTGGTGAGCCTAAGAGATGTGTAGG
Source organism: Taxidea taxus jeffersonii (assembly GCA_003697995.1). Lineage (NCBI taxonomy): Eukaryota > Metazoa > Chordata > Mammalia > Carnivora > Mustelidae > Taxidea > Taxidea taxus. The sequence goes on from RCUC01134230.1 coordinate 28,162, forward strand.
AAGAGAGGGACCAAGGCAGGGGCCAAGGAGAAAACTACCACTATTTGAACACCTCATGTGAGAAGTACTTTTCTAGAGACAGTGCATTTCATTTTCCCATCTCCAAACTTGGCCAGGCAGGGTCTGGGGCCTCCCTTTTCAGCTGAGTAACCTCCCAAAGGAGAAAGCACTAATCACGAGTAGAGGTGGGTCTGAAAACCAGAACTGCCCAGCTCCAAAGCTCCTGTTCTTTCCCGTGGTCAAAGCACACACCCAGGCACAAAGGAAAATAGGAAGGGCAGGGAGACACACAGGCCCTGCCTTCCAGAAGCTGAGAGTTTCAGAGGAAGTAACAAAATATACACAAGACAAGAAAGATAACTAGGAAGTCACAAGAATATTTAAAGAGCAGTGTGAAGTCTAAGTGCAAGTGAATAAACCCCAAGCAGAGTCCACTAGCCTCAGGGAGTGTGAAGACAGCTATGGGTTGAAAACCAGGAGGGAGTATCCAGAGAGAGTTTTCTGGAGGTGGGGGGCAGAAAGGGATGGAGAAGACAGAAAGTAGCTAGAGGCTGTGTCAGGGATGGGGATACCCTTGTGAACTGCACAGTGGCAGACAGAATTTTTTTTTTTTTAAATCAGGTTCTAGAGGAAAAAATAACCAGATTTGCCAGCTAAGAAATAACCTCTTAAGAAAAAAAAAAAATGAGAAAAGACTGGCTCCTTCTCCCATAGCATTCTGGACAGTGCCCTATTCCCTACATAAACATAAACCAAAGACAAAACTAAACAGCTCCTGAGAAGGGAGGAATGATTTTTTTTTTCCCTAAGAACAGGAAAGAAAAAAATTCACTGAGAAGAACAAGAAACAATCACTGTGACTAACAACAATAAAATCACAACATCTGAATGTAAAATTTTCAGCTCTTTCAAAGAGCTATGCTACATCATGATCTCATTTAGTTCTCACAAGACTAAGTAAGATGTAAGGAGAGCCTCTTACCCCTAGCATGCAGGAATTCAAGGGTATAACCCAAAGCACAGAGCTGACCCAGGACTTGAACCAAAGTCTCTCAACCAGCAGTTCAGGGATGAAGCTCCAACAGGGGATGTCTATAATGTTTGCTGGTATCAACAGAAGGGAGAGGAGGAGACGGAGGAAAGCTGAAGCACAAAGACTTCGCTTCTTTACTCTCCAACAGCTGGTCTCCTTGTGTATGTTAGTCTTCCACCTGAGCCCATGACCACCCAGCATAAAGACTACATTTCCCAACCTCCTTTGCAGCTAGGTGTGGCCAGCTTATCAAATTCCAGCCAATGAAATATGAACACAGATAATGTGGTACAACTTCCTAGTCTTCCCCTTCTGGTTCTTTCTGCTTTCCATAAAAAGAAAATAGGGCTGAAGCCGGAACAGCCATATGGGATCCTGATATGGAAGTCACATGCTGAAGACACCAGAGACACCTGGGTCTCTGATGATGGCTAAGCCGCCAGACCATCCCTAACCTTGTAGGAAACATATCCCTTGTTGATGCTACTATTACTCTCTGTCTCTGTCCAGCAGCAGAACCCGTATCCTAACTCATAAAGCTTTGCCAGTGGGACTAAAGACTACTTCCAAAACTCTAGAGTCTCCTCGACTGCTCAGAATCAACAAATCCATAAATATTTATTGAGAGTCTACTATGTGTTTGAAGTCTCCCAAGAGTATATTTACAGCCTCCTGGGAGATGTGTACCATCTCATTTTTGAAAAACCACAATATTAGTATAGAATGTGAAAAAGCATATTCAACAAAGGTGAAATGGAAAGAAAGAAGAAATGTTTGAGAAAGATCACAAAGGGGGCAGGGAAAGTCCCTATTTGCTTGCAAATAACAGTTTCAGCTGAAAGGAAGCCACAAAGCATACTCCATTTGGGTGAGGCAGTGGGGTCAAATGTCCCGGTGTGCAGGTCACCAGTGTCCCTTCCCCAGGAGAGAAAGTGATATATGGAAGCCACCAGCGGTGAGCCCAGTTACTCTCAGGTATCTCCCGGGCTCAGGGGGAGCTTGACTGAAACAGAGACCAGGAGGAGAGCTGGCCCAGCAGAAGAACTAGAAGGAGGGCTGCTGTGGGGCAAGTGGAGACTCCCAGGGTCCCTTCCGCACTGACATTCTGCTGTGGTTTTGAGGAGCTGAGGTGGGGGGGATTGGCAAGGGAGAAATGAATCCAAAGAGACAGCTGTGCAGTGCTGAGGTAGGAGACTGATGTTGGGGGGGGGGGGGGGGGAAGAAAGAAGGGGGGGGGGGGGGAGAGTGTGGGAGACCCCCTGCCATTATCAGAGGGAAAGGAAACGAATGTGGCTTAATTATAATGACAGGATGACAGCAATGACATTATGAGGAAAGAATCAGAAAAGTACAAAAGCCCATATTAGGAAAATGGAAACTGTCTTTTCACCATCAAAGTCTCTCTGGAGAGCTCCCCAAGACAGGGTCATGTCCCTAGTCTGAGACATCCCAGATAAAGAGACTCTTTCCTACGGACAATCCTTCCCCCTTTGAGGGATCCCTCAGAGGCCTGGGCAAGGTCTGGCCCACAGTGGCAGCTCTATCTCCAGGCCTCAGTCACTAGCTGCTGGTGATGGGACCTGTCTCTGTTCCTCCCACTGCCTCCATCTTCTTCGGACCTCAGACTCCCTGAGAGTGCCACTTACAGAGCATATGTCCTTGACACAGAGCTGGGGGTCCGCTGGGCAGGCACTCAGTATGTGCTGCTGAATAGAGGACATCCTCTCCCCGCTGTGACCCAGAGGGCTAGGGCTGCCTTGCACTGCCAGCACACAGGAGACATGCAAAAAGATGTAAGGAGTCCATTCACCACACCTCAGGGCAAGCTCTCCAGGAGACCAAAGACCCACCTGATGAAGGCAGGGAGATCAGGGTGGGAGCTGGCTCGCCCCGGCCTGGTCAAGATGCCAGACTAGAAATGGGACATCCTAGGTCACCTACATCCACAGTGAATCATAAAAACTCATTTTAGCCAATAGTTTGTGCCTCTTCCTATTGCAACTTTTTTTTTTAAAGATTTTTATTTATTTGAAAGAGAGAAAGAGTCAGGGGGGAGGAGAGAGAAAATCTCAAGCAGACTTCCCACTGAGCACAGAGCCCAAAACAGGGCTCCATCTCATGACCCCAAGATCAGGACCTGATGTGGGGCTCAATCTCAGGACCCTGAGATCCTGACCAGAGCTGAAACCAAGAGTCAGATGCTTCACCAACTGAGCCTCCCAGGTGTTCCTACAACTTTTTACCAGAACTGAGAAAGGTGGGCAAGCTTGAGAATAGTATTCCTGCATTCTCTGGGGAACCGGCCAAGTTATAAGGAGATACCTGGTGCCAGAGAGCAGAGATGAGAATCGACAGAGGATGTCTGGATAATCTATATTATTTAATACACTGCTGTAGAATAGCCAAGAAATACTGTTTTTTTAAAAGATTTTATTTATTTGTTTGACAGAGAGAGAGAGCAAGAGCAGGAAGAGAAGCAGGAGGAGTGGGAGAGGGAGAAGCAGGCTTCCCGCCAAGCAGGGAGCACCGATGCGGAGCTTGATCCCAGGACCCTGATATCATGACCTGAGCCGAAGGCAGATGCTTAATGGCTGAGCCACCCAGGTGCCCTCCAAGAAATACTATTATCAACACATGTAAACCTCAATGCCAAGAAAGAAAATTCACAAAATACCATTACTTCAAAAAGCCCACTTGGCTTTTGTGTCTCTCTCTACTCCTTGAGGATTCCCGGGGCCTGACTGCTAGGGTGACAGGCCAGGGAGCAGCATGACCCCTTGGCACAAAGGCAGGCTGTGGTCCATGCCCCCCACCCCCCTAGACCCCAGTTCTGGCATCAGCGCCTCCCCCCACCACCGTGAGCACACAGTAAGTGTACACGTGTGCGCATGTGCGCACACAAGCGCATGCGCACACGGCGACGCAGCATAGCCGAGAGCTCCATAAGCCCAGTATGACAACAGCAGTTGTCGCGAACAAAGGTTGCTCAGAATGTGTGTTTATGAGGATAACTGTCACCACATTACACGGAGCGCAACAACTTTGTGGTTAACACAATAGTGTGTCAGCCGTGTCACACAGAAAGTGGAACAGCTGTAACTGTAAGTGACAGACTGATGAAAAATGGCTAATTTCCAAGGCACCTGGTGCCCTGAGCCTGTGTCGTAATCTTGTTCTTGAATTAAAACAACAACAACAGCAAGCATACCAAACTTTCTACTGCAGGAACTGTCGGCTTGTGAAAATGGACAGAGAGAATTTTCAGGGTGGCGGTGAGTCAGGGCCTCAGGCTGGCCGTCGGTGTTCTCAGACCAGACGACCGCAGGTGGGCTCCACAGGAAGACCTGGCTTCTAACTCAGAGGGGCCTGGTCGAAAGCCTGTCTCTCCTGCTTATCAGCCCCATGTCTTGGGAAGGAAGTTACCTTTACTGAGTCCATTTCCTTACAAGCCGGTGATGATAAACTCTAAGCACAGAGTGGTTCTGAGCAGCAGAATCCACGTACGGAGCGCTCGTCACAGCACCTGGCACATAACGAGTGTTCGGGAAATGGGGTTACAGTGAAGCAGGCTTGCCTACCTAAACGTCGCACTTGGTTGCATAATGCAGAGGTGACTGCCTGTGTACTATTACACTTTTTAAAAAAAGAAATGGAAATATCATAAAGATCTGACAAGGTAGAGAAAAAAGGTGATAATAATCATTTGAGGTTTTCCTTGGAGATTATACCTAAGAAGTCATGCTCTCCATAGAAGAATGGTTTTGGAAAAGCAAACTTCTTTTTTTTTTTTAAGATTTTATTTATTTATTTGAGAGCGAGAGAGAGTGAGCGCATGTGCACTTGCACGCATGAGTGGGGGTGAGGCAGGGGGAGAGGGACAAGCAGACCCCACTGACACGGGGCTTGATCCCACAACCCTGCAGTCACAACTTGAGCCTAAATCAAGAGTTAGACACTCAACCGACTGAGCCACCCAGCCACCTGCGCTTATCTTTATTATTTGCCACCCAGAACCATTGTCTTTCTTCTTTTCTTCCAAGTAAAAAGTTACAAAAAATTCACCTCTTATCTGAAAGCCTTGAAGACCCCACGACATGGGCCCGCTTCCTAACTGACCACTTTCAGCAAATTTCCTGCAATGCATATAATGAAGTATTTCGATTAACAAAATGTCTCCTCTCCCCTTCTTAGAGGCAGAAATTGGGCCCAGAGCACAGCACATCTGGCTGCTTATCTCATGCCCCATGGCCCACAAAAATGCTGCAAGCACTGCCTAGAAAACTAGTGCTGTTAAGGCTGAAATTGTCCTAGAAGAGCGAAGGTCTTAAATCCTTCTACATGACATGAGAAAGCACCTCAAGTTCTAATTAAGCTAAAGCAATTAGCCACCCACAGATACTTAACACCGTTTCCCATGGACAGGCAATCATCTCTATTAAGACCCATTTGAAAGTAAGAAGCAAAGCCCAAAGCTGCATCAGCACACTTCCCACAAATCAGTTACACCTAGACACATGCAGTGACCACTCAGAGCCAAGCTCTGTGCCTTGCAGAGAGGGCTCGCATGAACACCCACATCAGACACGAAGAGCTGGTTACAGAAAAGGAGGAGGCAAGCAGCCAATGGGACAACTGGGGGGTCATGAAACCCATTCCCAGAGGGGGATGCTGGATCCCTGGGGGGTTGGACAAAGTAAGGCAAAATACACCTTAGGTTTCCTGGTCTTGGAATTCCCTGGTTAATTTAACAATTGATATCAACTTCACTCTGAGGGAGCACACGGAGCAAAACAGTCTCTGGCTGCTGTAACCAGAGCCCAGCTTCATCATGTGTGACCAGACTCCTGTCCACACTGAGGCTTCATGGGAGGACTGTCCTCACCCATGTTGCCATCTGTCGTTTAAGTGCCAACAGGGTGCACTTGGCAGGTTCAAACTGAGTCCAAGCCATTCAAATGCATATACTTTCCTCAGCCCAGTAAGGTCTACTTCTCCCAAGGATTCCCTCCAGTGAAGAGAGTTCTCAATGGTTTCTAGCCGAAGGCTGTTCCCAGACCCACCGTTAGCAACAGCTACATAACGGTCAATGGGTAAGTGACAGATTTAAGCACCTTCCTCAAGAACTTAGGTTGTTTTTGTTTTTCAGTCGAGTCAAGTTAATCCAATAACCCATTACTTTTCAACTGAACAGGAGACTTTTTATCCTGTGTGGGTTTTGGGGGCAGGGATTTGTTTTTTGGATTTGGGAAATTTCTTAATCATCAAGTAGATATAAAAAATGGAGGAGAAAACCATGAGAGACTGTGGACTCTGAGAAACAAACTGAGGGTTTTGGAGAGGAGGGGGGGGTTTGGGTGAGCCTGGTGGTGGGTAATAAGGAGGGCACGTATTGCATGGAGCACTGGGTGTGGTGCGTAAACAATGAATTTTGGAACACACACACAAAAATAAAATTAAATGTTTTAAAAATGCATGAAAAATAGAAAATGCAATAAAAATATCCCTAGGAGCCATATATAAAAAATAAAAAAGAAACATGAAATTAATTATAATATCTTACTTAACCCACTATATAAAGATATTATTATTTCATCATGTAATCGGTATAAAAGATAATTAATGAGATAGCTCACAGTTTTTTTCATACATGCTTTTTCTGGCACCATATGGGACTGTAGGTAGAGCTATGTTCAATTTGACACAGGAAGACTTTAATAATTCACTGTTCTATGAGCAAGGAGGTTACCAAGTTATATATATAACATGATCTTATTCCAACTTTATAAAAACCTGTGTCTATGTGGAAAGTAATCTATAAAGGAGAGGCCAAAGGTAATAATAGTTATCTCTGATAGACAGAATTATAGTTGGCCTCGATTTTACACTTCATGCTCTTTTGTATTTTCTAAATTTCTTTGCAGTAAACACCTTGCAGCAATACTTTATCAGGAAAACCATAAACTCATCTTTAAAAAAAAAAAGCCTTTCTTGTTTTAAGTTATTACATTGATCCTGATCCTGATCCTGCTAGCATTGTAGTCATTATCCTATTTCCAGCCAATGGAAGAGACCTCCAAACAGTATGCCTCCTGCCCATCCCCCACCCAGCCCCAGCAACTGTCATACTTACAGCCAATCATCATGATGGCCACTGCAAAGATCTTCTCGATGTCTGTGGATGGGGCAATGTTGCCAAAGCCCACGCTGGTAAGGCTGGTCATAGTGAAATACAACGAGGAGATGTAGACAGAATTCTTGCTGGGACCACCTTCCCACTTCCCTGAGCCAGACCCGTTAAACTGGTAAGGGGTGCCAATGTCCATCGCCAGTTGGTAGAGCCAGCTGTTGTTGCGGATGGTCTTGGTGTCTTCATCAAAGATCTCGTAGTCCCCGATGCTATACCAAATGCAGGCCATCCAGTGAGCAGCTAGCCCAAACACACACACCAGCAAGACCAGCACGGCAGCTCCATACTCAATGTAGTGGTCCAGCTTACGGGCCACTCGCCCCAGACGAAGCAGCCGAACGACCTTCAGTGAGCTAAACAAGCTGCTGATGCCCTGGGAGAAGAGGAGCAGAGCATTAGGGCCAAGAACCAAAAATACTACTGCTCCTTGCCTCCTCCCCACCTGGGCTGTTTCCTTCAGCATAGCGTATTTCTGCAAGATGCAAGGTATGCAACCCTTTAAAAAATATTTTAAAATAAGTCACAATATGGAGAAATGCTCATACATATTTGTATAGTTATGTACAATACAATTAGAATTTTATTCCAAGATATATGAAAGGGAGATTTCTATTTGCTTTTTTCTACTTTCATTAAAAGGCAGATAATAAAACAAAACAAACAAGACAAAATTAGAACTTTATTTCTAATTTATTCTAATTATTATGGTAAGTATACAAATATATGTGAGCATTTTTCATATCATTACTATTTTAAAATAATTTTAAGGGTTATGTAATATTTCACACTAATTTGAAATATTTTAAGAGTTGTATGATATTTATTTCATATTGTATAATATTTCATTCTAATTATACTATACATAAGAATGCAAGTATTATGTGTTCAAAAAATGGCTAGGAAATACATGGAGAAAAATGTAAAACATTGATAGTGGTTACCACTGCATTGTCAAGTTACAGAATTACAGGAAATTTTTTGGTTATATTTGTATATATTTTTGTTACACTTAAATAGATTTATTTAATTTCTATAATTGAAATTATATTTTTACAGTTAGAAAAATATATATATTTGAAAACAAACACAGTTTAAAAAAAGATAAAAATGAACTAAAGAAAAAGCTGAGAAAATAAAGAACTAAGATTCTGTTTTCTCAGGAAAGTTGCAAACTCTTTGAAGCTACGTCACTCCTGTCAAGCCAGGGATTATACAATCAGACACCGTTCATTAAACATAATCAGTCAAGGAATCTCAGAGGTAGAAGGAAGCTTCTGATTTTGGCTGGCCAAGCCTCCAGCCATCCTGCAGACCCTCCCCAGGCAATAACAGTACAGAAAAGAATATCAGAGTAGAAATCTGAAAAACTGGGTTCGAGATCCAAGTAAACCACTAACTTACTATATAAGTTTGGGCAATTCGATTGCCTCTCATCTAGACAATGAAGGAAGTGGACTAGAGGAAATGCTTACATCACAGAAGTCAGTGCATTCAGAACCACAAAATTCCTATTCCAAAGTGATTCCAAGGTGTAGGGAAGGGAGATTTCCATTAGTTGTTCCTACGTCGATTAACAAGCAAACAAACAAGCACAAAAACAGAGATACTTCTTGGCACCACAACTTCGGTTTCTCTCACACAGCAGTAATTCAATGGCAGGATGATGCCCTTCACCAACTAGAATCAATCACTTTACACTATTCTAAACACTGGAGAGTATCCAGGTCTCTGCCAGTGTCTCTTGTGCCCCGTTCCCTTAATAAGAAGCCCCAAGGGTCAGTTATGTTCCAGACAGAAGGAAAATGTGTACATGCTTTCTGACAAGCCTGTGCCAGAGACTCCCCACTCCCAGCCTCTTCCTATCTGGGTGGGTCTCTGAGACCCTTCTCAGCAATGGCTATGAGGTGAAATGTGTGTCATTTCTAAGCCAAGGCATTTAAAAGTGAATGTGCTTTCTCTTCCCCTTGGCATGCCTTCCAGATGAGTCTAGTGAGATCCTGAGGCCAACTATTAAAGATGGGGGGACATAGAGCATGGAAGAAGCCTGGGTCCCTGAAAGATTATGTGGATGGAACACCCTGTCCCCACCAATCAGTGTGAATCATATTATGATGTGAATGAACACTAAAATCTCTGAAATAATCCACTGAAACTTCAGGGGATATTTGGTGGAGTAGCTATTATTAGCCTTCCCTCACACGTGAACGCACAGACCGTATGTAGCATAGCCTTGTCAATAAAGACCACAGATCATTCAAATGGCTAACAGACACATAAAAAAATGCTCATCATCACTAGCCATCAGGGAAATACAAATCAAAACCCCAAGGAGATACCACCTTACACCAGTTAGAATGGTAAAAATTAACAAGGCAGGAAACAACAAATGTCGGAGAGGATATGGAGAAAGGAGAACCCTCTTACACTGTTGGTGGGAATGCAAGTTGGTGCAGCCACTCTGGAAAACAGTATGGAGGTTCCTCAAGATGTTAAGAATAGAGCTACCCTATCACCCAGCAACTGCACTACTAGGTATTTACCACAAAGATACAGATGTAGTGAAAAGAAGGGCCACGTGCATCCCAATGTTCATAGCAGTGATGTCCACAATCGCCAAACTGTGGAAAGAGTCGAGATGCCCTTCAACAGGGCATAAATGAATAAAGAAAATGTGGTCGATATACACAGTGAAATATTACTCAGCTGTCAGAAAGGATGAATAACCACCATTTGCACCGACATGGATGGAACTGGAGAGGATTATGTTAAGTGAAGGAAGTCAAGCAGAGAAAGACAATTATATGGTTTCACTCATACATGGAACATAAACAATAGCACACAGAACAGGGGAAGGGAGGGAAATCCAAATGGGGAGAAATCAGAGAGGGAGATGAATCACGAGAGGCTATGGACCCCAAGAAACAATGTGGGGGTTTCAGAGGAGAGGAGTGTGGGGGGAGGGGATAACAGGGTCATGGCTATTGAGGAGGGCACCTGTTGTGATGAACACTGGTGTTATACTTAACTAATGAATCACTGAACACTACATCAAAAACTAATTATGTACTCTACAGTAGCTAACTGAACATAATTTTTTTAAAAAGACCACAGATCAGGCTGCCACACAAATTATTTTTGTTAAAGTGAGGGTGGGGGAGGTGGGATTTATTGCACCTTTTAAAAAACAAAACAAGTAAACAACAGTTTTGTAGCCATAAAACTTAGAACAGAAATAGTCACTTCTTGGGGTGCCTGGGTGGTTCATTGGATTAGGCCTCTGCTTTCAGCTCGGGTCATGATCTCGGTGTCCTGGGATCGAGCTCCGCATTGGGCTCTCTGCTTAGCGGGGAGCCTGCTTCCCCCTCCCCTGCCTGCCTCTCTGCCTACTTCTGATCTCTGTCTTCCAAATAAATAAATAAATAATATTTTTAAAAAAAGAAAGAAAGAATCATTTCTTGTCCAACATACACAAGCAAATAAATACTAGTGGATTCTTCGAGGCCAGTGGACTACATCCCCAGCGTCAGCTCATCCAAACTGCTTACTCTGATGAAGTCCAGTATGGACTTGGCATGTCCAGTACTCCTCTCCTGTGTCCCCTTTTCCCTCCATATGTTTTTCTTAAAAACCTGCCATGCAGGAAAGGTTAAGAAAACCACCCATATTAAGGTGCAAAAGATTGATGAGGGTAAATGGATATCCTCTCTCCAGAGGGCATCTGCGTTTCAACAGAGAAACCAACCTCCAATAGTGGAATTAAAAGTACCCACAGCCTGGGTGAAGCAGATATTTTGGGAGGCAAAGGAGCCTTTCTGATGACTCAGAAATCAAACACGTGTAAGCAACCACCTACTCTCCACCTGCTCATAAGGAGGTTCCTGAGATCATCTTTCAAAGCAGTTCTACTCTGAAGCAGAACTTATTACCCAGGGCAAAACTGCCTTGTCATTTTTCCTCACTCATATTTAATTCAAAGCAACATTTAAGGAAAACCTACTACGTACTCCTGTGCTAATGTCACAGGGAGGAGTTAAAATGATGCTGTCCTTGTCTTCTTGTTTACTGTTGTGGCACCAGTGCCTGGCGTGGGGAAGAGTCTTGATAGGAAGAAAAAGAGAAGAAGCAAGAGCGTCATAACCAAGGAAAGAGGCAAGATATGAGTGAGAGACACTTCCACCTAATGGTCACAGAATGTGACTGCTGAAAGGGAATGCAGATGTCATCTAGTCCAGCCCTCTGAGTCCAGTGATGCCTTCCAGGAGCTCCATTCAGCTTCTCCTCGAACTCCCCCTTAACCATGACATCTCTAAGACCCCATTCTAGCTGTCATTCATGAACATGAATCACTCGGCCTCCATTACCTTTCTTATCTTCCTCTGTTCCACCTGCACTTCATCCCTCCTCCCTTTTCCATCACCACTGGCCAATGGCCACTCAACACATGCAACCATGACCCACAGTCCTGCTGTCCTCCAGCCATACACTCCAGATGTCTGGAGCATCTCGCACGGGGGATGCACACTCGCACCTCTGTGCCTACTCAGATGAGACCCTCAGCCCAGAAGGCCCAGCCTCCCCTCTCTACCAGCTAGTACACCATTATCCTTCAGGTCTGCCTCTACCTCTACCCTAAAGCCTTCCGTGACTACCCTGGAGTCACAACCAATCACTCACCCCTCAATGTGTCCATGGTATTCTGTGTCCATCACCAACTGAACACACTGCTTGGCACTACAGTTTTCCCAACTACATTAGGTGCTACATCCACCTAAAGACAGAAGCCATTTGCTGCTCATTTGAGAAGCCTCCTATATTGGGCTGAGCAGTGTCCCCTTCAAATGCATGTCTTTCTCGGAACCTTAGAATGTGGTTTGAATTTGAAAATGGGGTTGTTGTGGGTATAATTAGTTAAGATGGGGTCATACTTAATCCAGTATGACTAATGTCCTTATAAAAAGAGAAGAGCCAGACACACAGAGAGAAAACCAGGTGTTCTCTACCCATGCAGAGATTGAAATGGTGTTGTCTTCAAGCTAAGGAACGCCAAGGATTACCAGCAAGAGCAGAAGCTAAGAGACAGTCATGGAACAGATTCTCTCCTAGAGCCTTCAGGGAGAACACAGCCCTACTGACACTTTGACTTTGCATTTCTAGCTTCCAGAACTGTGAGAGAATAAATTTCTATTATATTAAGCCACCCAGTTTGGGGTAATTTGTCATAGTTGCCCTGGAAAACTAATATACCTATACAGGATCTAAAGCCAGCACCTTCTCAGAAAGGGTCTGAAACATTTTCTAAACAGAATTGAAAGCATGGATTATTAGAGAATTCTTTCTCACTTCAAAAAGCCTCTGGAACAACATAAAATAAGCATTTCCTCACTGTGTTATTTTTCAGTGTATACTGATACTCTATGACACGGTTTTATATAAGTTCTCTCCTATTGCACTAACAGCTGGAATTCTAGCTACTTAAAATCATTTCAAGTTATTAATTTGCATTTTTTTCTTATTTGCCTGAAGTTCAGTAGATGAGATAAATAAACAGATACTCTAAAGTTTTTTTTTTTTTAATTTTAGTATGCTAAAAACATGACAGCACCATATGGTAGAGAATCACATTTCCCCAGGGACTTCTTGTATCAGAAAACCTATCTCACATTCCAAATTGTCCCAGAAAGTTCTTTATCACAACCTTAAAATGATGAAGAACCAAGGCTTTTGAGATGAATCAATGTGGATGAAGGGATGGTGCAGTGCTGGTGAGCCTCACCCCTGAGGCCAAGCAGTGTGACTGCAAGTAAGCCATTCTAGCTAGATTCTCAGTCACCTCAGCTGCAGTAATACTATGCCATTCAAATATTAACCCACATTCAGATTCATGTTTATGTGAGCTATTTTACCTATTTGTCTGGACTACACATGAGTCATTTCCTTAACTTGGACTATACCTTACTTTCTCGATTAGCCCAATTCATCAGGTTTTGGTTCATTTTTTTTTTTTTTTCTGTCATATACATGGAGAGAACACTGTCACAGACTTAGGACAATGTGCTAATGAAACAACCATTCAGTCTTTCAAGTCCTTGAATAGTTCATCCTCACATGACTTCTCTTCCCTGGCATCCTCCTGCAGCTAAAGGTCTCCTTCACATGCTTCCCTGTGAGGCCTCTAGAACCCATCTTCACATGTCAAGAAATTCCCAGCCTCAACGTCCTCCTGGATTGTTCCCACCATCTTCTTGCATTAGCCGAAGTCAGTTCTCCCAGAGCACTCTGCTTTTCCCCCTGCTTCTCCCACACATCCCTGAGTTAGGAGCAGGGAGTTTTCAATCTCCACACTTCTTCACAAAAAAGAGGAGCTGGTTGGCACTCAAAAAAAAATAAATAAATAAAACCTTCCTTTAACATTCATGCCATCCAGCAAAAACACCTCCTCATTATGGCCATCTGATTATTGATGGCTAACATCTGTTTAATGCTTACAAATATGCCAAAATTTAACTAATCCTTCACTAATTATCCCACTTATCAGCTTCTTCCTTTCATCCTTTAAAATCTTTGCACCTGGATTTGCAGCCCATTTTCTTCATCAGCATGGGAACATTCAACATCCATGGGGAAAACTCATTCAACCCTCCTGCCTCTCCATTCCCAGTGACCTCCACCCCCTCTCCATATCCTGAGTTTGGTCATCACTGGAAACCACTCCCTCCCTGACATCTTACACACCAACATTTGACACAATAATTACACATTTCCATTTCTCCACTCTCTCCTCTATCCCCACCCAACCCAATCTAATCTTTGGTTCTTTTTTTTTTTTTTTTCTTAAATTTTTTTTTATCATGTTATGTTAGTCACCATATAGTACCTCATTAGTTTTTGATATAGTGGCTTCTTTTTGATGTATTTTCTTTTCCAACCATTGACTCTCCAGATTTCACTTCCTTTGCCATCAAACCACACCCCGTTGCATCACTTCCAGTACTCTCTTCTTACCAACCAACAACCCGTCTTCTCGCCCTCCTGCCAAACTCAGCACTGCATAGGATCCATAGCAGGGACCCAGCTCTCAATTCCATTCTCAGGTGGGTCCCTGGATGCTTCTCACCCATCCTTTTTCTCTTCCTTGAACAACGCTTTCTCTCCTTCACAGCGGTAGATATTCCAAATCTTCACTACTCTTTTCAGGATCCCACCTGACCCGTGCCATTCTCATTCTCAGCCAGCACTACCTCCTAACTCACAGCCAGCATTACCTCCTACCTCCTAACACACAGGTCATTAGTATCAACTCTCCCCCTACATCCCACCTCCACACATACAAGTATGTGCATTTGCACAATTCTTCCACCCGCTCACGGACATCACTCCATCACTACCCACCCTCCTCTCTCTTCTCTGCCTTTGTCTTCAAACCTCCCTCTCAGGGACTAATTTCTCTTAGACTATAATCACACTGCTGTTTCAAGATCTATGCAACTTTCCAGATATATCAACTCTCCTAATATTCCTTCCTGAAACCATAACCAGCACACAATGGCTCAATTTCCTCATTTCCCATTCAAATCTCAACCCACTGCATTCAGATGTCCATTCCCACCACTCCCCAGAATCTACTATCTTGAAGGTCACCAACTGCCTTCTAATTGCTACACCTTCAGCATTTGATACCTGCAGTGGACATTTAACATCCTTCAAGACCACACTGCATGAAAACGGTCTTTTGCATGTGAGGAATCACCACCCTACAGAGTAGAACTGGTTTCCCACCCCAGAAGGTGAAGATAACCACAAATCTTCTTTCTTGAACCCTCGCTGCAGCTAACGTGTGAGCACATGACCTAGAATCCTCCATCAGAGACACACACCCCAACACTGAAGAGGATCTACTGGAGAAACTGAGCAGGACCCTTTTTGCAAGAGCATGACCGCGTCACCTAGTTCACAGAGGCAGCAGGTAGTTATTCCAGAATCGGTGCCCAGGCTCCACTGATCGTGGCGTCAACCCTGCACACGTCAGGAGCAGCAGTGGCTTATTTACAGGACTAGTTTGCAATTTGATTTTGCCAGAAAGCCTCCAAATATTTTCCTGGTCTTTCCAAACCTTCTCCAAGTACCTAATGCCCTTTTAATAAACTTCTTCTTTCTGATAGTTGCCAGACTCGAACACTAATTACTACAACATGTGGCATGCACTGTCCTCCTTTGGTTCCCACAATAACTCTAATTATTCCTGATTACATATTTAATTATTTTTAACAGGGCATTGTTTTTGGCCTTTTTCTCTTCTCCATATACTCCTTTCCTTGTCATCTGCATCCATTAATGTGGCTGCATCCATCATATCTATAAATTAATAGCCTACAGATCCATCTTTCCAAACTAGACATTTCTCCCAACCTTAAGACCCCTATGAGATTGACAGTGGCATATCCCATGAGTTCCTGAGTTTGGCACATGTAACCTTCAGCCCATCTCTTACTCCCCAGTGTGGAGAATGTGCTCCAGGTCTACAGTCTTCCAAGTGAAAAATTGGTATCATCTCAGTCGGCTATACAAACTTTTCTTAACAGGGCATTCTTTTTAGAAAAGTGAAAATAAGTCATATCAGTATTCCAATGCCTAATTTTGCTGCCATTTGGATTAAAAACAGAAAACAAGCAAATTTTCTTGTCTATGCATATAATATCTTTAGAAGTATAGATAAAATACTAAAACACTGACTGTCCCAGGGAGAAAGATTCTTTACTGTATCTACTCTTTTGAATGTTGTTTCTTGCGAATTAGTTTTTCCAAATTAAAAAAAAATCGAGTTATAAATATAAGTTTAAAAATGTGACACAGTTCTGCTTAGAACCACTCAATGGCTCCCATTGCCTTCTAGATAAAATTCCATTTCTTTAGCAAACAAAATCCTTTGCAATTCGGTCCCCAGCAGCCTTGCCTCTCACTGCCTCTCTTCCAGGCATCTTCTGCTTTTGTCATATCAAATCACTTGTGGTTCAACAATCACACTGTGTCTTTATGCCTTTGCATATGCTGTTCCCTCTGCCTCAAAACACTATTTCCCTGGTTGTCTGCCTGGAAAATCCTTACCCATCCTTAAAAACATTTCTCAACACCGCAAAGGTGGGAAAAGTCACATATCCTCAGCAAGTATACAAGCATTTTGCCTTTTAAAATAAGTATTAGAGGGGCGCCTGGGTGGCTCTGTAGGTTAAGCCTCTGCCTTCAGCTCAGGTCATGATCTCAGGGTCCTGGGATCAAGTCCCACATCGGGGTCTCTGCTCAGCAGGGAGCCTGCTTCTTCCTCTCTCTCTGCCTGCCTCTCTGCCTACTTGTGATCTCACTCTCTGTCAAATAAATAAATAAAATCTTAAAAAGAATTAAAAAAAATAAAATAAAATAAGTATTAGAGGGTATGCCTAGATAGCTCAGTTGGCTAAGTGTCTGCCTCTGGCTCAGGTCCTGATCAGGGGTCCTGGGATTGATTCCCGCATCGGGATCCTTGCTCAGCAGGAGCCTGCTTCTTCCTCTCCCTCTGCCCTTCCTCCCTGCTTGTACTCTCTCTTTCTGACAAATAAATAAAATCTTTTTTAAAAAATAAAATAAAGTGGGACGCCTGGGTGGCTCAGTTGGTTGAGCAGCTGCCTTCGGCTCGGGTCATGATCCCAGCGTCCTGGGATCGAGTCCCGCATCGGGCTCCTTGCTTGGCAGGGAGCCTGCTCCTCCCTCTGCCTCTGCCTGCCACTTTGTCTGCCTGTGCTCGCTAGCTCTCTCTCTCTGACAAAATAAAATAAAATAAAATAAAATAAAATAAAATAAAATAAAATAAAGTAAGGGGCACTTGGGTGGCTCAGTGGGTTAAAGCCTCTGCCTTTGGCTCAGGTCATGATCCCAGGGTCCTGGGATAGAGCCCTATATCGGGCTCTCTGCTCAGCAGGAATCCTGCTTCCTCTTCTCTCCCTCTCTGCCTGCCTCTCTGCCTACTTGTGATCTCTGTCTTTCAAATAAATAAATAAATAACATCTTAAAAAAATTTTTTTTTATTTAAAAAATAAAATAAAATAAGGTAAGTATTAGAGTGGGAGCACCTGGGTGGCTCACTCAGTTAAGTGTCCAGCTCTTGACTTCAACTGAGGTCATGATCTCAGAGTATAATGATCAAGCCCCAAGTCAGGCTCCCTGCCAGCATGGGGCCCACTTAAGATTCTCTCCCTCTGCTCCTCCTCCACCGTTCTCTCTCTCTCTAAATTAAAAAAAAAAAAAAAAAAAAAAACAACAATAAAAAATAAAATGAAGTAAGTATTACAGTGAATTCAAACTTACTCCAATAATAGTACTACTCTCCCATCTGAGTTTCAATCTGCTTTCTTAACGTGTAGAGAAAGGAGTGTATGGTAGCACCCTCAAAATTGTGACTCAGAGGTCACACACAGAAACAGAATTTCTCTGTGTGGCTGTGATGCTTAATTTTATGTCTCAACATGACTGGGACACAGGGTGTCCACACATTTGGTTAAACATTATTCTGGGTGTGTCTGTGAGGATGTTTTTGGATTGAGATTAACAACTGAATCCAGACTGAATAGAACAGATTGCAGTGGCTAGTGTGGCTGAACCTCCTCCAATCCACTAGAGGCCTGAATAAAACAGAGAGTCGAGTAAAGAAGAATTCACACTCTCTGCCTGACTGTTTTCAAGCTAGGACCTCGGTCTCCTGCACTCAGATTAGAAACATACGCCACCGGGGCACCTGGGTGGCTCAGTGGGTTAGGGCCTCTGCCTTCGGCTCAGGTCATGATCCCAGGGTCCTGGGATCGAGCCCCACATCAGGCTCTCTGCTCAGAGGGGAGCCTGCTGCCCCTGCCCCCCGTCTGCCTCTCTGCCTACTTGTGATCTCTGTCAAGTGAATAACTAAAATCTTTAAAAAAAAAAAAAAATATGCCACCATCTCTCCTGGGTTTCTAGCTTGAAGGTGGCAGATAATGTACTTCTCGGCCTCCATAATTGTTGGCAGTATTAATGGAAGAAAGGCCAAGAATGGCAAGCCTAAGACTCAACACAGAGTCATCTCTCTGTGATGTCTCTCCCCGACACCCACAAAGTTCAAAATGCCCTCCAGATTCCCATGACTGGTCCTTGATTCATTCTTTCAACAAATACTTATGGAGCACTTTAATATGGGGCACGCATGATTTCCAGCACTGATGACAGATCAGTGGCAAACCAGACCAAAATCCTCATTCTTCTGGAGTTTTCTTTTAATTGGGTAAGAAAGACAATAAATAGGATAAATAAGTAAAATCAATGGTATGAGACAAAAAGATGAAAAATTAAGCAGGACAATGAATATAAAAAGTAACAGGAAGAGGGGGTGATGTTCAGCATTAAACAGGGTTGTGAAGGAAAACATCCCTGAGATCTTGGCATTTGTGTAAAGGCCCAGTGGAGATGAAAACATGGACCCAAGAGTATCTAAAGGAAGCATGTTCCAGACCCAGCAATCAGCAAGTACAAATGTCCTGAGGCAGGAAGGTCACAGTGTTTTTATATTAGGCTGACACAGCCCCTTGAGGTCACAAAGCACACCTTTAGTAAGAGTAATAATTAGCATTTCTTGAGTACTAAATGTCAGGCATAGTAAGGACTTTACAAGGATTACCTCACTTAATCCTCTTAACCTGGGGAGGTAAATATATTGTACACCCAATCCACAGATAAAGAAACTGATGTTTTCATTTATCCAGTATCACACACGTAGAAAGTGGTAGACCCAGAATTTGAACCCTGATCAACTGACTCCCCAATGTATGCCCTTAACTCCTTGCTCTAAGTCCCCACCATTAAAGTTCCAGCTCCTTTCCGTTGCTCAGTAGATGTTTACTGAGTGGAAACCAACACTGATGCTCACAAGGAGAATTTGTGACCGCTGCAAATAGTGGTCTGGCATGAGGATTTACTACTTTATTTCTTTTTTTTTTTTTTTTAAGATTTTATCTATTTATTTGTGAGAGAGAGAGCACAGGCAGACAGAGTGGCAGGCAGAAGCAGAGGGAGAAGCAGGCTCCCTGCCAAGCAAGGAGCCCGATGTGGGACTCAATCCCAGGACGCTGGGATCATGACCTGAGCTGAAGGCAGCCGCTTAACCAACTGAGCCACCCAGGCGTCCCACTACTTTATTAACAGAACTTGGTTTGTTTGCTGTCTTTAAAACAGAGATGACTTCAAGAATAAAAATTCCGGGGCACCTGGGTGGCTCAGTGGGTTAAAGCCTCTGCCTTCAGGTCGGATCATGATGCTGGGGTCCTGGGATCGAGCCTGGAACTGGGCTCTCTGCTTAGTGGGGGGCCTGCTTCCTCCTCTCTTTTTCTCTCTCTGCCTGCTTCTCTGCCTACTTGTGATCTCTGTCTGTCAAATAAATAAATAAAATCTTTAAAAAAAAAAAAGAGTAAAGGTTCTATGATGATCTCACCACTCTGAGAACTGCAGATCCATTTCAACTACCTAATGCAATAAATCGGCTTATCAGAACTTATCGGAAGTTATTCACTGTAGTTTAAGCACAATTGGCTTCCCTTCCATTGTTTCCACATTTTACTTTCGGCTTATTGAATTCAATGCCATGATCATTTCCTGAAAACCTAGTGCAGGAAGACACAGCCTAGAGCTACCAGGGGTACAAAAAACCCCCATGCAGTGCCCTGCCCTCGAAATGCCTACAATCAGGCCGCAGAGAAAACACAGCCTGCCGGTGACAGGAGCAGCAGCAAACACAAGTCAGCTGCCACCAACAAGGCTGAATTCCCACGAGGCCAGAGGCTGTACATAAAGGGAACTGTTTTCTACCTCACTTAACAGGTCTGTTGACCATATTCAGGAGGAGGATATGGTTACTGAGTTTAAGGGGGGCTTCCTAACCAGGAACAGGATAGCGTGCAACCCTACCTTTGTTTAATCTGGTGATATATCCAATGGGCATATCTGCAGACACCACAGAAAACAATCACTGAAGGAAGTTTTAGAACCATCCACTTTCCTCCTGTTGACAATTCAAACCTTGAAATAAACCGTGTATTCAGTTGCAATATTAAAGCCTCAGGCTCTTTCTCTTTCTGGAGACACCGAAAATTGAAATCTATCCCTGGCCAAATAAACACCCTTGGTTACAGAATAGAGAATCTGGTTTTGTCAAGCCGCCTCTTTGTCTTTCACAGAATCCTCATCCCGGGTTCCTTTCTTCCACGGAAGTGAAATGGATCTAAATCACCTAAATTGTACATTTTCTCATACCCAAAGAAACAATAAATACATGTCGTGCTTACAGCTCTAACATTTCTGCAGAATTAGCTATGCCCTTAATTTGCTTTAAGCTAATCTGACGGTCTGGTGTAGGTGAAAATCCCAGTGAGTTTTGCGAGGGCTGTGTACGTAGGACTTTTCAGCACTGGGGCCCAAGGAAGGCTTCAGTCTACTTATCACTGCTTGGCCAGAGGTCGTGGTACAGAGCAGGGCTGACATTATGAAAGTCTCACCTCGGGGTGCCTGGGTGGCTCAGTGGGTTAAAGCCTCTGCCTTCGGCTCAGGTCATGATCCCAGGGTCCTGGGATTGAGCCCCACATCAGGCTCTCTGCTTGGTAAGGAGCCTGCTTCTCCCTTTCTCTCTGCCTGCCTCTCTGCCTACTTGTGATCTCTGTCTGTCAAATAAATAAATAAAATCTTAAAAAAAAAAAAAGAAAGAAAGTCTCACCTCACTAAGAAGCATGTGAGCACACAGCTCAGACCTCCTGACCACATGTGATAACACTCTCTATTTAATGACGAGGGAGGTGGAGATCCATCCCTACGCAGTCTAAATTGGCTTTAAAAAAACACACTCCTGGGACACCTGGGTGGCTCAGTTGGTTAAGCGGCTGCCTTCGGCTCAGGTCATGATCCCAGCGTCCTGGGATCAAGTCCCACATCGGGCTCCGTGCTCGGCAGGGAGCCTGCTTCTCCCTCTGCCTCTGCCTGCCTCTCTGTCTGCCTGTGCTCGCTCTCTCATTCTCTCTAACTAATAAATAAATAAAATCTTAAAAAAAAAAAAAAACACATTCCCCGGGCGCCTGAGTTGCTCAGTGGCCTCTGCCTTCAGCTCAGGTCATGATCCCAGGGTCTTGGCATCGAGCCCTGCATCGGGCTTTCTGCTCAGCAGGGAGCCTTCTTCCCCCCACCCCCCTGCCTGCCTCTCTGCCTACTTAAGATCTCTGTCAAGTAAATAAATAAAATCTTTAAAATAAAACAAAAAACAAAAACACATACTCCCTCCATCCTCAGACACGATCCACTCTCAGCCCACCGTCACCCAAAATTAAGCTTCCAGTCAGAAGGTGAAGCCCCCAGACGCTATACAGGAGCCCCCCAAATGCATTGCCTCAGGACAAGCACCAGGAATCTGTGGTGTGGCCTTGAGGCCTCTACAGCGGTGGTGAGGAGGGAAGGCTCTAGCAGCTGGTTCAGATGTGTGAAGAGTTCCTCAGAGGGTGCCTGGGTGGCTGAGTCATTAAGCATCCCAGGGTCCTGGGAGCAAGCCCCTCATCAGGCTCCCTGCTCAACAGGAAGCTTGCTTCTCCCTCTCCAACCTTCCCTGCTTGAATTTCTTCTCTTGCTGTGTCTGTCTCTGTCAAATAAATAATATGATCTTAAAAATAACATAATCTTAAAATCTTAATTAAAAAACAAACAAAAAAAAGAGTTCCCCAGAATCTGGGGAGCCTGGTGTAGTGAGCTGCAGGCCAGTAGCCCAGCCTCCTGGGTTGTATCTGTGAGAGCCGGGGTGAGTGCAAAGTATCCCCAGTGCTCAAGGACTAGGTCATGGCACTGAACAAACAAATATCCGAGGGCAGAGCGGTCTAGGGCAAGAGTGAGACAAGCCACAGGGCACACTGAGTGACCGCAACTTAAGGGACCCATAGGTTAAAGGCAATAAGGAGCCCCTCCAGCTAGAAGTACCAGGGCTTCACCTCTAACATTATTCATGGTTTCAAGTCTGCCTCATCTTCACAAATAGATTTAAAGCCCTCAAGGGTGCTTGTTTCTTGCACCTCAGCACTCAACAGTGATGGGACCGCTAATCATTCTACACTCTCATTTGGTGAGGCAACTGAATACACAGAGTTCTACTCTCCTGCCATCTGGCCTTCTGAGGATAAGTCTCTGCAGGAAGGTTCTAAGGAAAATTTATGGCTCCTTTAAGAGGCTTCTGGTAAATATAGAGTTCTAAACTTTCTGGAAGCCGACGGAAGTAAGAACAGTCACCATTTTGTGTGGTTAAAATAATCAGTAGCAGGGTACCTGGGTGGCTCAGTGGGTTAAAGCCTATGCCTTCAGCTCAGGTCATGATCCCAGGGTCGCAGGATCAAGCCCTGCATCAGGCTCTCTGCTCAATGGGGAGCCTGCTTCCCCCCTCTCTGCCTCTGTCTGCCTATCTGCCTACTTGTGATCTCTCTCTCTGTATCAAATAAATAAATAACCTTAAAAAAATTTTTTTTAAATAATCAGTAGCTACAACGTTTGAGACTGAGAGAAGCCACAGAGAAAATAAATTGTCTTCTCCTTAGGGAGAAAAAAAAAAAGGCTACCATGAGAAGTCCCACGAACACCCAAGGCCACGTGTGTGTCTCAGGCTTAGAACCAGGCCTTTGCCTCTGGTACACTTCTTATACCTCCGTGACCCTACCTGGTCACCGAACCTCTCTGAGCTTCCTCACCTGTCAAGTGGGGAAAATGCACCTACCAGGGTTAATGTTCACAAAAGTATGTTATTTGGGAGGGGGTCACCTCGGTCTTCTTCAGCCGAGAGAGAGAGAAAGAGAGTCACAAAAGGGAGAAACTGTTTGCCCTCAGTAAAAAGAAGAGAAAAGATCTGAAATGTCAGAAAGAAGTCATCTCTAAGTGAGGATGAATTAAGAGGGAAAATAATGACCCCTCCCTGAAAAGTCGAGAACAACCAGTTAAGGACATTTAGCCAAACTTGCCATTGGAGGGGAAGGAGAACAGGCAGGGGGCCTTGGGCCTCAGGACACACAGAGCCCCAGGCTCACCTGACAAGGATACCTGTGAAACTAACAGAATACAATCTATAAATCCAGATATTTGTACTTCTAAACTCAATTTAAAAGATCTAGCACTCTCTACCATGATCAGAAATTATGGAAATTACAAACATGCCACTTACAAGTTTATTTCAATGGAAAAGTCAGATACAGACCCAGACCTGTCAGCCACAACCCACTAAGTAACAGGAAACAATCACAGCCGTAATTTACTAAGCACTTGCAACAGGGCACAGAATTCTAGCTCTTAGTCTTTTATGCATCAACCTGCTTAACTCCTCTTAACTATTCTAAGGGATAAATAATACAATTCTCTCCATTTTTTTGGAGTGTTTGGGTTTTTTATGAACTAACTGATGCACAAGCAGCCATGGAAGATGATGTGTGTTGACTGCAATCAGATTTTTAAAAACAAGTTATACGCAACTAATGAATCATTAAATGCCACATCAAAAACTTATGATGTGCTATATGCTGCCTAACCGGACATAACAAAAAATAAGAATAAAATAAATAAATTGCCTAAGACTGATGGAAAAATTAATTAGGTAATCAATTAATTAAATACAAGCAATGCAACCAAACTCTTCCATGGCTGTTCCAAAGACATAAACCTACTATTCTCCTCCACTCACTCAGAAGTCCTCTGCCAAAGCCAGGTTGACCATAGTAGGAGAAACTGATGGTTCCCAGCTTCTCTTCAAGCAGTGAGTAGGCTGGGTGTCTATCCAGCAAGCAGCAGAATGACAAAATGAGAAACAAAAGCAGTGCTCGGATAAAGACATGACGCTCCTTCCACTGCCTCAAGATTAATGCCTAGAAAAAGCTTGGACTCAACCCTGCTGCATTCGAACAGACTAAGGATTCTGGACTCTCACAAGGTGACCTGTACACAGGCAGGATAGCATCCGAGGACTACCCATGCAGCCCCTCGTGTGCATTCACCAGGACTCCATCGCTGTGGGTTTTCCACATAAACAGGCTCAGTGACAACAAGCCGGCTTCAGTTCTTTCCGTGCTGTTGATTATGCAAATCACTTCACCTCAGATGTGAAACAAAATGGGCATTTAGAGATTCCCAAGACTCTCAGTCCCACCGCAGATGAGGCCTCTAAGAACCAGGAGGGGTAAGAGGCTGACCCAAAGGCCAGAGGCCAAGGTGTGGCCGCTCCCGAGGGCTCACGATTCCACCTGACTCACTGAACTATGAGGCTATAGCAAATTAATTCATGGGGACATCTCTCGGAGAGTTAAAATCAAAAGATCTACAAATGAATGCTGCTGGCAATGGTGGTATTATGCAAAAATTATTATTTTAAAGACACGATGCCTTTACAGACAGTAACTTAAATCCCTTCCTGGTGGTACCAGGACACAATCCCATCTTTGTACAGAACAGAGCTCTCAGCTGCAAAGTCCTCCAGGCAAGCAGACAGAGCTGCAGTTCCCCAGACCACAAAGCAGATGGCCAAAGGAGGCTGCCAAGGGGTGGGACTGTGGAATGGCCCAGATGTCAATGGAGGGCTGAGGACATGAGCCTTGGCTCAGGAATCCTGGCATCACAGAACTCTGGGTCAGAAGGTGACCCCAGGGATCACAGAGCTGCTACTGTCTTCAGGGTTTATCCACGTTGTAATAGGTGTCAGAATTTCAATCTTTCTTATGGATGAATAATATTCCATTGTGCATAATACTCCACTTTTTTCCAGTTTAATCAAGACATAATTGATATTCAGCACTGATTTTACAGCACTGTATAAGTCAAATCAGCATGATATTTTGGTATCATGACCACAAAAAGTTTAGTTAATATCCATCACCTCATATAGATTAAAAAATTTTTTTACTTGTGATACAAACTCTTAGCATTTACTCCCTTAGCAACTTTCCTACCCATCATACAGTAGTGTTAGAATCCTAGCACTTACTATCTTATTACTAGAAGTCTGTGCCTTTTGACCACTTCCCACCCATTACCCCTCCCCCCACGCCCACCTCTATAACCACAAATCTGATCTCTTTTTCTATGAGTTTGGGTTTTACACCTTTTTAAAAATTCCACATGTAAGTGATACCAGACAATACTTATTTTTCTCTACCTGACTTATTTCACTTATCGTAATGCCCAAGGTCCATCTATGTTGTCACAAGTGACAAGATTCCCTGTTCTTTTTTTAAAAATATTTTATTTATTTATTTGCCAGAGCGAGATCACAAGCAGGCGGGGGTGGGGGGGTGGGGAGGGGAGGCAGGCTCCCCGCTGAGCAGAGGGGCTTGATCCCAGGGCCCTGAGACCATGACCTGAGCTCAACCTACTGAGACACCCAGGCGCCCCTCCCTGTTTTTTTTATAGCTGAATCTCTGGACACTGGGCTTGTTTCCATGTCTTGAGTGTCATAAACAATGCTGCTATGACCATGGGTGCAGGTTATCTTTCCAAGTTAGTATTTTCATTTCCTCTGGCTATACAGCCAGGAGTGCAATTGTGGGATCATAGGGTAGTTCTATTTTTAATTTTTTGAGGAACCTCCATACTGCTTTCCATAGTGGTTTCACCAGTTTTATACCACCTTCTGATTACCCATTCCCCCACAGATGGACACTTGAAACATTTCCACTGAGCCATGGTGAATAATGTTGGTATGAATCAGTGCACAAATATCTGTTTTGAGTCCCCAAGCTTTTCAACAGTTTTGAAAGATATTTATTTGAGAGAGAGAGAGAGAGAGAGAGCAGGGGGAGGAGCAGAGGGAGAGGGACAAGTGGACTCCATGCTGAGGACAGAGCCTGATTCGGGGCTCGATCCCACGACCCTGAGATCATGACCTGAGCAGAAATCAAGAGTCAGATGCTCAACTGACTGAGCCACCCAGGCACTCCAAGGTTGCAATAATTTAAAGACTTTTTTGTTTTTAACAAATATTTGCACAGCATTGAGCACGTGCCAGGCACTCATGTTATACACATGAACTCCTTTAATTCTCAAGACTCCTATAAGGTAGGAACCACGATTATCCCCATTTTACAGAGGAGAAACTGAGGCACAGAGGGGTTACGTAACTTGCACAAGATTACAAAGTGAGCTAAGTTGTCCTAGCTGGATTCAAACCAGGCCGTCTGGCTCAGGATCGCTAGGAAGGCAGGGCAGGGACAAGAAGAGCAACAGTTACATACCAGATGGGCCTTCTGATGACTTCTGCTCAGAAGGAAAGCTGAAGTCCTCATAGTGGTCATGAGGCCCGTATACCCTGCACTGCTCTCTCTCTCCTACTTCAGGACATATCCAACCTCATTTCCTACTATTGCCCACTCCTTCCCTCCCTCCTCCTAAGCCATACAGAACTTTTGTTGTTCCTCAGGCCTATAGGATAGGCTCACATCTCAGAGCCTCTGCACCTGCTTTCCCTCTTCCCAGGACTCCAGTACCCCTACATCCTTAATATCCCTCATTCTCTGGGGGGCTGTTTCTCCAATGCTACCCTCTCAAACAAGGCTTTCTCTGGCCACCCCCCTCCAGCAAAATCACAATGCCTAACCCAATAGACCCACCCTCTCTGCCTTCCCTATTTCATTTTTCTCTGGAGCATTTATCAGATTTAACATATGGGAGGCTTTACCCTTTGTTTGTCAACTGTCCCATGTCCGAGAACATAAAACCCGAGCTGAAGGGCACCATTGTACCCTCAGCACCTAGAACACTGGAGCAGGCCCTCCATAATGACTCCTTGAATGGATGAATACTGAGCATTCACCCAGCACTTAACAGTTTATAAAGCTCTTCCATGAATATGATCCCACTTGTTGTTCATAAAATAACTGAAAATGTCTTGGGTGCAATCATAATCATGAAGGCCAGGCTTTCCATGTCTCACAGGTCTGGAAACACATTTCTGGTGGCTTGAGGTGTGGATTGCACTTTCGGGGGCGGGGGGGAGTTAGGGAACCCCTGGCCAGAAAATACCAGAGGATACGCAGTCCAGTCCGGGAAGCCTGAAAGCACCCCAACCTGCCTCGCAGAGGGCAAGAAGCCTTGCCTGTCCCTAGCAAAAGCCTGGAGGCAACACCGTGTCTCCGAATCAGAAATCCTTCTCCATGACTTCACTCTGGGACGAAACTGGGGCACTGTCTTATGAGGCAGAGAAACGCTGAGACACTCCTGGTTTTAGAAACTCCTGTTCCTCGTCCAGCTTCAGATGCAAAAACAAATTGTGCCGCCTTCCTGGCAACATCAGCCACAGCCGAAGACAGATCTCACAATAAACAGGGAGCAGTGTGTCCCCAGATGTGTGTCTTATACTCCACCTTGACTCTTCCCATTCACCTGTCCCAAACTTCTACTTACGGACCATAAAAACCAGCTCAAGCAATAGCTCTTCAGAGAAGCCTGGTCTGCAGCGGCCTCTTCCTCCACCTCACCCAACCTGCCCCCACGCAAGAGTCAATCTCTTCTCACTGAATTCCTCATTTTGTACCATTATTATTACATTCATCGCACCCTACCTTTGACAAAGTTTTGGCTGTGTATCTTGACCTCTTACTACCTATAGAATCCCTTTCTAAGCAAAAGAACGTGATTCTTACCCCTTGATGTGTCCCTGGCATCCAAGGCAGTCCTAGCACATGGCAGGCACATAGTAATTGATTCCCGAATGAACAAACAAATGACCAGCTATTGACAAGAACGTGACAAGCTTTGGCTAACACCCCACCCTATCCCCAGACTTAGATTTCTCTAAGTACCACCTTTCCAGGACTCCCTGACTGAATGTGACCTACATGTTTCTATCATCTTACACTTTTTTCATCAAGTTACTCTCCTACACAAAACCCATCTCTTGGTATTGTAAACTGACTGCCTCTTTGAGAATATAATACCCTCAAATTATAACAAGAATCTTCAAAGAGGAGCGCCTGAGTGGCTCAGTGGGTTAAGCCTCTGCCTTTGGCTTAGGTCATGATCTCGGGGTCCTGAGATTGAGCCCCACATCAGGCTCTCTGCTCAGTGGGGAGCCTGCTTCCCCCTCCTCTGCCTGCCTCTCTGCCTACTTGTGATCTCACTCTCTCTCTCTATTAAATAAATGAACAAAATCTTTTTAAAAGAGAGAGAGAATCTTCAAAGATTCATGTCCCCTTGTCCAGTAATCCTTTTACTGGACCTTAATAGTTTGGAAAAAATCTAAAAGAGCCTGGCTGGCTCAGTTGGTAGGACATGTGATTCTTGATCTCAGAGTTGTTGAGTTCAAGACCCATGTTCAGTGTGGAAATTGCTTAAAAATAAAATCTTAAAAAAAAAATCTGGGGGCGCCTGGGTGGCTCATTTGGTTAGGCATCTGCCTTCTGCTCAGGTTATGATCCTGAGGTCCTGGTTTCAAGTCCCACATCGGGCTCCCTGCTCAGGAGGAAGTCAGCTTCTCCCTCTCCTTCTGCCCCTTCCCCTGCTTGTGCTCTCTCGCTCGTGTTCTCTTGCTCATCCTCTCTCATAAATTAATAAATATATACATATACATACATATATAAATAAATAAAATCTTTTTTTTTTTTTTAAGTTTAAAAGGCAAAACACCTATTCCAGGAACCTGGATGTCATCTTTGATTTGGTTCTTTCTTCTCGCTGATCCCCCTACACATAGGCAACCATGGAGTTCTACTCATTTTGCCTCCAGTGGTTTCTGGAACCAGCACACTCTTTTCCATTCACATTGACACACTCATCTCCCACCTGGATTGCCGCACCAACTGCCCTGACTGACCCCTTGCCTCTGGCTTGTCCCACCTTATTTATCCTCTGTGCTGCGACTCAATCATTCTCTCTAAAAAGGCAGTCCTGATCACAATCCTCTCCTGCTCAGGCTCTCCAATGCCCTCGTGATATAGTTTATGCTCCCCAGTGACAGGGCCCCCATCTGCTCCTCCTGCCTTCTCTCCCCAGCTTCTCACACACCTATACCCCAGCCACAGTGAACAACATGAATTCCTTAGATGTTCCAAGTGCATCTCACAGCCTGTCCTTCACACAGGCTGGTCCCCAGGCTTAAAATAACATCTCCTTCCAGTGTCCCCCCCTCTTTCTCCCTTCTACCTGGTCAACTCCCTACCTGTCCTTCATTTTAAGATTCTTCTCTGAGCTCCCCGCCAGGACGGCCCCCACCCAAGCATCCATGGGTGTCCCTGCTGCAGTTGGCACTGTGCAGCTTCCTGCCAGCCTATCCATCCCCCTCTCTGCCCATACATGACTTAGTTTCTTAAAGGCAGGGACTCCATCAATTCCAAAACCAAACGCCCAGGAC
>RCUC01134231.1:0-102905 GCA_003697995.1 Taxidea taxus jeffersonii
GGGGGGGCGGGCAGAGGGAGAGAATCTTCGAGCAGATTCCCTGCCAAGCGCAGGGCTTGACGCCAGGACCTAAGAGATCATGACCTGAGCCAAAACTAAGATCTGGACACTTAACCAACTGCACTCAGAGCAGGAATTTAAAAGATATTTATAACTTTGGTGTCTGGCAGATGGCATAGTACACAGCAGACATACTTATAAAAATGTCTTATAGAGATGTCATAAGGAAGAGAGATTAGGTCTCTTCCATGTCAATCCAAAGAATCTATAAATCTCATGAAAATAAGAAGGTGTTCTTTCAATAAATGTGAGAACTCCTACTCTATGGGGTTGATATAATGGTATAGACTGACAAAAAGCTTATAATTCTATAAAGAAAAGAAATCTTAAATATCAGAAAAATCATCAATAATACACAGTTACCTGAAGTTTAGCTTCTGTTACTTTTTCATTTTTCAGTGCAAATTTCTCTGCCACTTAGATAGAGGAGAAAAATAAGACTATGAAACTATACCTTCATGTAGTGTTTAAAGATGTCTGCAGCTGCATGCATGTCAACAATATCATAAATGATAAGTTTGCTGAAGGCAGCAAGTAGATTCCTTCTTTTATGTAAGGCCTCAATTTTATTAGCTTCATCTTCTTCATCACCCTCTACACAGAAAATAAACTGGTTGTGAACTTTGGCCCTTTATCCAAGGTAAAACAATGTAGACAATCCGTATAATCAAATACCAACTTATAACTTTATAAATAATATAATTCAGTTTTAGGTAAGATAAAAACTGTTAATTACATTGATTATTTTAGGGTGCTATATTTAGTCATATGCTTATTAAATGTTTAGTAGTTACCAAGGTTCCTATCTTTATGAAACTGTCATAGCAAAGATTGGGTAAGATAAGCAAATCATACATAAATTTTTTTCTGATATTTCTGTCATAATACTTCTGTTTACCTTAAAAATGCCATCTCTTCTCATTTCAATATTTTTTATATCCTATTAGCTATATTTCAACAGAGAAGAAATTTCCGGAAATTTTTAAGACATAGTGGAAAAGCCTTCTTTTAGAAAGAAATATGTAGGCAGAAATGGAAATATATGGAGATGTTATGTTTCAGTGCTTGTCTTAAAAATGGTAACATTATCAGCATTAAATATACTTTGTAAACCATTTATGCTCATATACATTTTTTTTAAAAATGTAGGCTCCAAACCCAGTGTGGAGTCCAACATGGGGCTTTAATTCGTGATCTTGAGATCAAGACCTAAGCTGAAATCAAGAGCCGGACACTTAACTGAGTCATCCAGGCATCTCTACACACACACAATTCTTAAGACAAAGCTTGCTATTAAATACTTTCAAAACAAGTAGTATTTCTTCCTCAATTTTTTATTTCTCAGGCTCCACTGGCTTGTCTTTTTTTTAATCCTAGAAAAAATTTCTTCACAAGGCTCCAGATGTTGACATTTTTGTTTTAGGCTCTGTACTGACTCTCTCAGGTTTTTGTCTGCCCTTAGTAAGGAAGTGTTCTTTCTTTCCATATATATATATATATATATATATATACACACATATCTATCTATCTATATGTGTATATATACACACAGACATATCTACCTATATACACATACACATGTTTTATATTTATTTATATAAATAAGTATATATTTTATATATTTATAATATAATATATAATATATAATATATTTATAATATATATGATTATAATATATAATATATAAATATAATATATTTATAATATAATATATGTTTTATATATTTATAATATATAAATATATTTATAATATACATATTTATATATTTCTAATATATATATTTATACATGTATGTGTATGTGTGTATATATATATTTTTTTTTCATGAAAGAACTTACTCAACTTATCTCCTCCCTTTTTGCTAACTGGTCCTGCTGTGAAGCAGCAATGCTCTGAGAAGTTGGAAATCTTTTTGCTTAAGAGAAACAGTAAGTAAATTTCATCTCCTGGGATTAAAATGGACGCTAAACAGAGACTTCATTTTACAATTTAGTATTTTCTAAAACATTCTGTTAAGTAAAAAAAACCCTCTAATAGCACCAAATAGATCCACGGATCAGATATGCTACAGACCTTAAATCATCTATTTCACAAATAACCTATCACTTATTACAATTATTTATATTGGTCTAATTATGTTACACATTATCATTATGCAGGCTGAGCACAATTTTGCCTGGTCAGGGTTTTTTTAAAGTTTTATTTATTTGAGAGAGAGAGACAAAGATGGCAACAGAGATAGCGAGAGAGAGCACAAGTGAGGAGGAGAGCGAGAAGCAGGTTCCCTGTACAGGGCTTGATCCCAACCTGTACAGGGCTTAACTGACTGAGCCACTGGGGCACCCCAATTGGTCAGGTTTGTTAACAGTCTTTTATCACTTAGTATCTTATAGTTACATTTGTTAATGTAAGTAATACACGATGATGATTCAGGAATAGAAAGGAACTTGGGGCTTTCCTTTAGAAAAATTGTGAACCTGGACATAGTTCAATTAGAAACACATCCATCCTACATATATATTTTATACATGTGGGAAATGACAAATGTACACAATTATTTATTATAGTAAAATTTATAATAGAAGATTGGTAATGAGCCAAACATCAATAGGAGATGGATAATATAAAATAAGCTATAAACAATGAAATATTTTGTATCTGTTGGAAAAGAATAAACAAACTCTGTATGTAGTGCTAGGGAAAGACCTCTAAGGTATTATTCTAAAGGAGGGAGATGTCACTGTGTACATTTTTCTTCTTGTTGGTTTCTGAACTACATGAATGTATTAAATCTTTTATTTATATTCTGAGAGAGAGAGAGTGCATGCGAAAGTGGGAGGAGGGGCGGCGGGGAGAGAGAATCTTAAGTGGACTCCTTGCCCAGCATGGAGTCCAATGTGCTGCTCGATCTCACGACCCTGGGATCGTGACCTGAGCCAAAATCAAGAGTCAGACACTTAGCCAACTGAGTACCCAGGTACTCCATAACTCTTTTTAAAAATCCTACTTTTTAGGACTGAATTTGAATTATTTCCTAATATCTTTTGGTGTTGGTAAATAAAAGATCAACACTGGGGCACCTGTGTGGCTCAGTTAATTAAGCATCTGCCTTCAGTTCAGGTCATGATTCCAGGATCCTGGGACTGAGCCCTGTGTTGGACTCTCTGCTAAGTGGGGAGCCTGCTTCTCTCTCTCTCTCCCTCTATACCCTCCACCCCATTCATGCTCTCTCTCTCTCCCTCTCAAATAAATAAATAAAATCTTAAAACAGAATAAAAAATATCAATATTGACAAGACAGTAGCTACAAATATACCCATGCTCTGGTTCTCCTCATCTTGGTCAATGAAAACATGATCCATCACAAAACTGAGGAGTTCAGATTGGAGTCCAGTATCTGGATTAAACACCAAAGGCTGAAGGCCTTCCCTGCCACCCGTCATTAACTGGTGGCTAAATATCATCAGAAGATCACAGAGTAACATGAATGCCTGCAATGCAAAGGGAATTCATCAGTAATATATAACAACAGTTACGGATCAGTGTTAATGAAAACATACTAAATTAAATGCACTTTAATAACAATACCACAACATAAATTGAGTTATTTAAATTTCAATTATTTAGTTTTAATTTCCAAACTTAATGAAATTACTTTGTCTCATTAACGAGTCCCATTTAAAAGACTTTTTTCCCTAAATATAATCTATTCCTTTTACTTGGCCATATTAATCCAAAACAATTAAGAGATTTTGACTTAACTTTAAAAAAAAAGACTTGAAGCCAACTCTGGAAATATGAAATTAGTAAAATAAATTATGACAGAGGTTAAAAATCAACTATATACTGCTTGTCTTAAGACAAACTGTATTATCCAACAAATTACAATGTAGTACTCTAAACCTTAAAGCTACTATTTACGATTCTTCTTTAAAAAAATCTAATACAGGGCGCCTGGGTGGCTCAGGGGGTTAAGCTTCTGCCTTCGGCTTGGGTCATGATCTCAGGGTCCTGGGATTGAGTCCCGCATGGGGCTCTCTGCTCAGTAGGGAGCCTGCTTCCTCCTCTCTCTTTCTCTCTGCCTGCCTTTCTGCCTACTTGTGATCTCTGCCAAATAAATAAATAAAATCTTTTAAAAAATCTAATAAAAAAACCCTCTAACAATAGATTTAAAATTGAATTTAAGACTATTCACATAAAAATCAGTATCTGAAAGCTTGCCAACAAATTTAATCACATAAGGGAACCTTCAATACATTTCCCTAAAGAGAAAGTATAATAGTTAATGTTGTCAAATTTGTCCTATTTAATAGATAGTATGAAATAATCCTGTGTCAGCAGTTTACTGTAACTGAATGATTTTGTTGTCAGATAACTGAGGCCTCTGGTAACTCAAAACAATTCACTTACCCCCTTCTAAATATTAATTTCTATGGGAAAACATAATTTTGGTATGTATTTGGAGATGGCTATATACTTGGCCATCTACCTCCAGCAAGAACCATGGCAGTTCATGCTCTGACTATACAATCATGAATTACATAAATATATTTAGAAAGAGCCACTTGGAAAGGGGAGCATAAAGAGAATCCGGGGGAAATATATATATATACACATATATATATATTTTTAAAGATTTTATTTATTTATTTGACAGAAATCACAAGCAGGCAGAGAGGCAGGAAGAAAGAGAGGAGGAAGCAGGCTCCCCGCTGAGCAGAGAGCCCAATGTGGGGCTCTATCCCAGGACCCTGGGATCATGACCCAAGCCGAAGGCAGAAGCTTAACCCCCTGAGCCACCCAGGTGCCCCTGGAAATATACATATTTTTTATTGAGGACACAGTTTTAGGTATCACCAGTGATTATGCAGAAACAATGAATTGGTTTGGCTTAATTTGGTTTAAATGTCCTGAGCCAGGTACAGCACTGATGGGGTTCAGAAGGTTTAGCGAGTAAGGTTTAGGGAAGACCATCTCTGTTCCCATTTTAAGTTAGGTGCTGATAATTTTAATAGACAACTGTGACAACCTACTTGTAAGAAGGGATAGCAAAGGGTAATAAGTACTACAGTACTCTAACTAGATATTTTCTAGTCCAACATTATGATTATAAACAAAACAAAACAAAACAAAATCCAGTATGGAAAAAACGACCTATTGCCAATAGAATAATAAACAGTTTACAAAATCACCTCATGGAAATGATATTGCCTTGGGCTATGCTGCCGCAACCCAAGGAGTGAGGACAGTCTGCTGAACCAATGCAATATACCTACCTCCACCCCTACTATTCAGGGACTATGCAGGGACTCAAGGATTCCTTGCCCTAAGAAAACTGATTCTGCTACAAAAGGCTGCACAGGCTCCTCCCTAGGCATATCACCTGTGTGCATACTCCTAGGTCCCAGGACGGATGTTTGAGAGGATAACACTGACAGAGTTTGGACATATGGGCTGGAGTGTTTACACACACGTGTGTGAGAAGTTCTTCTTTGTGTGATGTGAAGAGGCTGGACCTCAGGCCAGCTCTCCAACCCTCCCAGTTTTAGGACAGAATTCTTAGGAATCAGGAATTATGGAACCAGGTCATTATGGCAGTGTATTTGTCTAGGTAAAAGACCTATAACAAATTAGTTGGCTTGCTGCTCTGTTATAGTATATATTCAGATATCCGTACTCTTGTCCCACGTTCCATAAATGTTGAGGATTGATCTGTATGCTAAGAACTGCCATAAAAAATTACCTCAGAATCTTATTGTTCTTCAATGTATTTAGTAATTTTTTATTGAGAGCTCTTAACTGATAATTTCTTACCTGTTCCTTCACTGGAGTATTAACATTAGATAGGCACTGCTGGCAAACAGCCAAGAAGGATTTCACTGTTTTCCTCAATACCAACAAATCCTCCTGTAAGACACATTCAAATTTGTAAACATAAATTCAAATATCCTAGAAAACTAATCCAAAAGAAAAAATAAATGGAAAATAGCCAATTGGCTTATTGTTAAGGAAATTCGTAAAACCAAACTTATTTTTGAGAACCAAATTATACAGTTATTTCCTAGATATCCTAATGGGAGGGGCAGCAAAACTGGTAATCCCAAACACTCAATTCTATTTAGCTATGGAATGCTCAGTATGATTTCCTCCAATGTATTTTCCTTTATAAATTTGGTTTACTTGGGTTGATATTATTAATCTTCCTAAATAAATGCTTGTTGGTAATAAGGTGAGGGAGCACAGCAGCACACTGAAAAAGATCAATTAAGCAACAAATATGTACTGAATTTCTCCCATATTCTCAGCACTCTGTAAAATGTCAAGGGAAGAAAAATAATTTTAAGACTGTGTCTGTGCCCTCAAAGAGTTAACATCCTAGCAGGGGATTAGGCCAATCCGAATAATTAAGTGTTCAAATTTTTTTGTATTAACTCTAACTAGTAGAGAGAGCTGAGCTGGAGGGACCTTCAGAATAGGATAGCCTTTTAAAAATTGAGTGAACAGGATTTAATTAGATGGCCACATAACATTCATTGTGAAACATCTGAAAAGTATAAAAGGAAATTTAAATTTATCAAGCACCTAAATGAGTCAGGTACTGGTTTGAGGGCATACTGCTACATAATTTAATATTTGTATCGATCAGAAGTAGTCATTATTAGCAAGGGTTTGAAACCAGGATTGTCTGACTTCAGAGCTCATATTCTCACTAATGAGGAAGACACATGAAGATAATTCAGTATTACATTGATGTTTAAGATAGTACTGAAGAGTTATTAAATTAGCAAAGGCTGACAATGTAGAAATCATTTTTAAAAAGTACTTTATTAAACTAAAGTTCTTGAAGCTACTTTTTTTTTTTTTTTTTTTTGTAGAGATGACAACACTTATTCCTTTTTGGGACCTTCACATCCCAAATAAAGATAAACTTAAAAAATTATGCACATTTCCTTTTACTAACACGAGTGTAGTATTTGGAAGAAAGAATAAGCTCATTTTGTGCAGAACAGTAAAAACACTGTCTTGAAAACTTTATTCCTGCAGATGAACATCTAATAACCAAAACTCAACATTCTTTGACCTTCTCTAATTTCAAAGATTCATTATACATTAGGGGAAATAGACAAGAGAACAGGAAGCTGCAACAGAATGTAAGAAGAACTATGTGGGAAAGCTGAATCCAGAGTCAAAAGTAGTCACAAGAGTTCCCAAAAAGGTAACATGTAAGCTGAGTTTTGAACAACTAAAAATTATCTAGCTATAGGAAAAGATATCCCAGAGGGCACAAAATGTTCAAAAGCCTGATTGTGCTTTTGAGAGACTGTTAACTTATTGTACCTGGGGCACAAATAGGGAGGAAAGAGCAAGAGAGAAAGCTGAAAAGGAAAACAGGATACATTTCCATTTAAATGGAAGATCATTTAAAATTCCATGTTAAATCATCTGGATATTAACCTAAGGGCAATAAGGAACTACTGCAGAAGAATTTTTATCAGAAGAGCGCTACAATTTTGTTTTCAAGAATCATATTCTAAGCAGATGGAAAATGATGTGGAATAGGGAGGCTAGTTAATGGTAAATATAAGCTTCTGCTGAATGCTTATTATGTACCCAGCACTGTGTTCAAAGGGCCATAAATTTAAATTTCACGAACACTGTATGAAGTAAGTGTTAATATTCCTTTTCCACAGATTAGGAAACTGAACTTCAGAACACCCAGACATTCTAAGTGATAGAGTAAGGATCCAAATAATGGGTTATCTGACTCTTCTGACTCTAAAGTCCATGTTCTTAATCATTATTCTCTGTTTCCTTACATATAAATAAAGGTCACAGGAATAATTTAGAATGCGAGCCTGAAAATAAAATGTTGGCAATAAAGATGTGAAGAGACTGAAGAAAATTAAAATTTACAAACTAATTTACAATTTACAAACTAATCAGAATGGCTGTTGATTCAGCCCTAAGTTTTTAGGTAGTCACCTGCAAGATGTATGATGGTTTAAGTCACTAAAACAGATAACACACACAAAAATGCTAACAACAGTTCAATTTTGGAGATGATGATCTGAGATCCCTGAAAAATATCCTACTGGAGATATTTAGTAGGCAGTTCAATATAGGAGTTCAAAGCCTATGGGAAAAAATTTGAGTAGGAATAAGTATCTGGGAATCCTCGGCATTAAGATGGCAACAGAAGAGATGGAAGTAAATGAGATTATTCAAGGAAGATATGCAGATAAGGGGACAAAAGTATCTTGGGGAGCACCAATATATAATGGAGGGCTAAGAAAGAAGAGCATGTGAAGAAGTTTAAGAAGCAGTCTGAGTAGGAATAAAAACCAGAAGAATATGGCATCTTCTGGAAAGAACATTAAAAAATGTTAAGGAAAAACAAATCTAAAAATGGATGTAGTAACTGAACAATTCACAAATGTCTTAAGAGAAAAGACAAGCTAAAAAAAATTAAAAATAAAAGAAACTATCCCATTTAAAACAATGATAAGGTTGTGAGTGACCATGGGGCAAACACTTTTAGTGGAATTAAAAGGGCTGAATCAGATGGCAGTGGGTTCAAAGGAAGAAAAAGAAGATGGCAACTCTCAAAAAGTTTACCAAGAGTTAAAAAAATTGGATGACTGCTAGAGAGTCTTTTGAGATTGATGGAGGATTTTTTTGGGGGGTGGTGGTCTTTTTTTGATCTTTTTTTCTTAAGATTTTATTTATCTGAGAGTGTGAGACAGAGTGAACATGAGCTGGGGGGTGGGCCAACAGAGAAAAAAGAATAGATTCCCCACTAAGCAGAGAGGCTGATGCCCCCTGATCGCAGGACCCCAGAATCATGATGGCAGATGCTTAACCGACTGAGTCTACCCGGGCACCCCTATTGATCTTTTTAACAGAAAAATTTTGAGAATTTTGCTGAATGAATAATTGAACAAAAAACAAAGAGCAAGCCAGGTTACTGACCAGCAGTGTGACCTCAGAAAATAAATTTTATGTCTCAGGATTATAGTGTTTGAAAATATCTGTAACTGAATCTGAACTATGAGGTTCTATGACATTCTGTGATTCTCTTGAATTAACTAGTAGACACTCAGATGAGAACAAATAGGTGCTAACTGGTAAGCCTTCTAAGTATTCAAAGGATGAATGTTCACTGTTCCCTTGCTAGTACCTAGAATAGTGTTTGGCACATGGCAGGTGTTTAATTAATATTTACTGAATGAAATGCCAGTATAAATAATACAGATGACAGATACTACAATTCTAGGGTCAAATGTGTCATGTGTTCATTTTATCAAACTATGAATGGAGTTTTAAAAAAATGATGCTAGGAGGTATTAATGCTCCTTTATGTCCTTAAATTTCTCAGTGTGCAAAGAAGCAGTCTAGGGAACCAGCTATCTTTGGAGTTGAGGCAAAGTATTCCTTTAAGGGTCAATCATAAAGCAGATAAAAAATGACAACTTGCCAATTCATTTGAAGAGTTGTAAATTTAACATTGCAACTAAGTAAGCAACCTACTGATGACTAATCAGAACTATTTTAAGACGAAGCTGGAAATGGGAAGTAATCCAGAAAATAGAAGCTAAAGGCCTTTAGCAGTAAAGTTTGGATTAGATTTGGATGCAACTTAAATATTATTTGAGTGCTCAAGAAAGTTAATTTATTGCAGTCAATTAGATTCCATTAAAAGAAATATAAATACCAAAAGGTTTAGGTAAATGGGCAGAGATACTATGTATTTTAACTAATCTTACATGATAAATCCCTTTAAACAGCTGGGAACAGAATTTAGGCTCTTGTGGATTTCAGAATACAGTACTTTTATTCACTCTACAATTTCCCACTTTATTTTGTGGGCATCTTACTATATTTCATTTGATTTAAATAGCTGTAATCATGATTCCCAAGACTGTGATTGTGCTCAAGTTAAGGCACGCAGCCATTATTGGGACTCAGGGTAGTAAATATCTTCAGAAAATTTCCGGATGTTAAATCAAAAAAAAATTTTTTTTTTAGACTAAGAACAACTTTTTTAAGACTTTTTTTTTTAAAGATTGTATTTGTTTATTTGTTGTTGTTTTTTTTTTTTAAAGATTTTATTTATTTATTTGTCAGAGAGAGAGGGAGAGAGAGTGAACGAGCACAGGCAGAGTGGCAGGCAGAGGCAGAGGGAGAAGCAGGCTCCCTGCCGAGCAAGGAGCCCAATGTGGGACTTGATCCCAGGACGCTGGGATCATGACCTGAGCCGAAGGCAGCTGCTTAACCAACTGAGCCACCCAGGCATCCCTGTATTTGTTTATTTGACAGACAGAGATCACAAGTAGGCAAAGAGGCAGGTAGAGAGAGGGGGAAGCAGGCTCCCTGCTGAGCAGAGACCCCCCCGATGTGGGGCTTGATCCCAGGACCCTGAGATCACGACCCAAGCCGAAGGCAGAGGCTTAACCCACTGAGCCACCCAGGTGCCCTGTTAAATCAAAATTTTAAAAGATGTTTGGGGTTTGCAAGTTTAAAACTCCAGTATTAAGGTAAGTTTCATAGAGTGGGCTTTATTCTTAATGTCCTTTGAAAAACAAGAACAGATGATACTCAAAATGATAAAAAATAAGAGAAAATATAAAAACATTTTAAACAGGGCCAATAACAAGAGCTTAGTTTAAACCACAAAAGTTAGTACATTTACCTGAACTCCTTTAAAATATAAACCATTGGCTATTTTAAAATTTGAGAAAAGTTATTACATTCTGTATATTCTAAAATGAAAAACCTTCTCTCCTGCTGTAATAGCTGTAGTAATTATGAAAAAAATTAAATATAATTAACGTACATTGAATAAAAAGGAACATTTTTATATGTAGCTTTTTTTCTGGGGCTAGAATTCAATTAAAATAAAGTTACCATTTGCTGGCACTTACTGTGTACCAAGCACTACTCTAAGTTTTTTGTGAATTAACTAATCCTCATAACTGTGATGGGTACTGATATTAATATCACTCTCCCATTTTTATATACGAAGAAATAGGCACAGAGATGTTAAATGCAACCCCAAAGACCAAAGCAGTTTGCCTCTAGTCTGTGCTCTTAACCATTTTGCTATAATGACTCTTTTCTACAAAGTGAGAAAATTAATATGGTGAGGAAACAGATATTATGGAGATAAGAAATTTGAAACTCAAATTACTAAACACACACACACACACACACACACACACACACACACACACACACAAGCTAGTTAACCCACTGGACACAAGCCAAGAACAAGATATGCTGATTATCCAGACTGCAATTTTAAGAAACTAGAATGTTTAGGGAGAACCTCTACAACTCTAAATACTTATTTTACTTACAAATCCCCTTTCTAGCCAGAGTACCTGAATTGTAGAGGTGAGAACTAAAGACACAGACTGAAAAAAAGAGTAATTAACTACACTCTCTTTGCCTAACTATACGGTACTTCTTTTCAAATGCTTTTTCCTAAATGAAACCAGTGTTTTCTCTTCTTTTCAGAAAGCAGCTAGGC
This sequence comes from Taxidea taxus jeffersonii, assembly GCA_003697995.1. Taxonomy (NCBI): domain Eukaryota; kingdom Metazoa; phylum Chordata; class Mammalia; order Carnivora; family Mustelidae; genus Taxidea; species Taxidea taxus. Next base: position 11,591 of record RCUC01134231.1, read on the forward strand.
ATCATGAATACTTTTCCCAGATAGCTGTGGAAAGGAATTTCAATGGGTCAGGTGGTAAAATTTTCCCAAGATTCAAGTTATATATAATATCTTGGGGTTAGATTCTTTTGTATCCATTTTGGAAGTTGTTTCACTAGACTGGCCAGGGTTTTTGCTTTTTCTGTTTTTGTTTTTCTTTCTGGTAGATCTACTGAAACCAAGAATTTCAAGGAATTAGGATGTTTTACAACTGGATGACAAAACCTCACAATGAAAAACCCTGAATAAGGCTGGCATAATTAAGATGGTGAATTTATCATATAAGCCACATAGAAGTTTTCTCAAAAGGCACAAAGGCTCAAAGTTGACTTTAATATCTTGAGAAGAAAAACAGATCCTAAGTGTAAACTGCCCCTAAAGAACCAAGAATCTCAATATGACTATAATCAATGAAGAAAGGTCAGAGTTTAGTTTCTACACACACACACACACACAAATATGTGTCTAGTGTAGGTTTGAGATACAGCATGGCAGATTTTGTGCTCTATCTGTATTCTGGAGTGATGAGGTAAGTCAAGTTTCTTACTTTGGTCCTAACAGTCACTACTTTCCCCCTGTACCACTGACTTCTCCTTTAACTTCATCTTTGTACATTTTTATTATGTATGACATTTTACTATGTATGTATTATTATGTATGACAACATTACATGTCTAGAGAAAGACCAAAATTTAGCTTTTTAACTATGAAATACCATTAAGATAATCATAGCCAGAGATTGAAGCCATAGAAAAACTAATAGCACACACATAGAACTAGTTCAACATTATCTGACAAATACACATTTTAAGAATGGGGAGGAAAAGAACAGAAAAGTTGTAAAATAAGGACCAAGACTATGTCAAAGGTGTCAGAATATGAAAATAAAGCCTGTGCTGAATTAGTGATCAATTTTCATGATAAAGCAAGGGCACAAAACTAGTTACCCAGAATAGACAAACAGAATTACTGACAAATCTGGTAAACAAGAGCAGGCGGCTACCTTGTGAGGCCAGAGATTGGCAAACTTTTTGTGTAAAGGGTCAGACAGTAATATTTTAGGCTTCATGGGTCATACAGTCTCTGTCCCAACTACTCTGTCACTGTAGTATAAAAGAGCCCTAGATAGTACATAAATGAATGAGCATGGCTGTTTCATTAATACTTTATTATAAAAACAGAGGTCAGGCCAGATATGGCTCATGGGCTATACTGGGCTATACAGCTCTTTGGAGCATAAACTGTGTTATGTTTACCTGTTTTCAGCACCATTACTAATATTTAATGAGTCTCATTACATTATTTTTCAGCCCAACTAAGTCACTGTCCACATTAAGTATGATAAAAACAAATGGAACTAAATTCATTTACTTGGGACACATCAATGAGCAAAAGATGTAGTAAAAAGCATAACCACTGTGAGGGGGTAAACCTATGTACTATCTTTAATATTGCTTTCTTGTATGAATTGCTGCTACTAGCTTCTCTTTTGGGGGTGGGGAGAGGGTGTGCCACTTTTGTGAATACACATTAAAATAACTACTGAATATTTAAACCCCAAACGTAATACTTAGTTTTCAATGTTGTTGCTTTGAGTTTGAATCACCACCTGCTGACTCACGCCTCTGCCTCAGACTAATCTACTTATGATCCAGGAACCCTTAAACTGCCTACTATAGTTTCAAAGCATCTGACTTATTTCCTATAGTGTACAAAGATGAAGGAATCTAGAGGAGGAGACAGAGGGGCAGGGGAAAAGTAGTGCCTGTTAGGACCAAACTGAGAGACATGAATTCCCAAACTATTCCAAGATGCAGATGGAGAACAAAAATCTACCAGGCTCTTTCTCAAATCTACATTAGCTACTGAGCATGTTTACATACTCCCATAGCCTTATATAACAATTCATTTAGTATCAATTCTTGTTTTGGAAAGGGAAGATTAGGAAAGCACAGACTAGGACTGCAATTTAATGCTATCAAAATAACAGTTGTGGCCTGCTAAAACATTTCCTTCAATTCAATCTTCTTCAAAACCTTATCTAACAGTAAATATCACATATACATTACAAAACTGAAGTTCTTCCAAAGAAGAAGTAACTTGCTTATCTTTGCCACACCTGGTAAAAAATGGCATCAAGATCTGAACTTAGATTTAACTCCAAAGATCATGCTCCAACACAAAAAATGTTGGAAATACACCCTATTTATTAGCTAGGAGCTTCTTATATTTATAAATTGGGTCTGTAAGAAGAATTCATTTAACAAATACCTAGTAATTTTTAGAATGGCTGCTGGAAAACAATTTTTTTTTAAACAAAAAACCTACTTTAGGAAGGAAAAAAGCATTATATCAGAGAATATTAAGTACAACATGGACCACCCATTTCCTATTTAAATAAATGGACAAGAAAATAAACGTTTATCATTAATTATGGTGAGGCAAATCTACAATTTCTGTACTAGAAAGTGGGAAGTATTGTGTTTGTTTAAATATTCTTACTTTGCTTTAAACCTCTGATAAGCTCAGTTCAAACACACTCTTAAATTATAATAATCGTTCCTTAGAATAGATCTTCTCAGTCCTGGCTTATTTTTTATATCATAAAGTATTATATATGTTAAGGAGTTTCAGTATGTACAAAATGGGTCCTTTAAAAACCACTATCCCTGGGTAAGTAAAAACAGCATCCAAATAGGCTAGTAAAGCTGAAGAAGCCTTATTCTGTCGTTCCCAACCAGACAGCAATTTTTAAAATTGGAATTCCAGGAACAGGGTTGCAAACAACATGCAATTCTTTTTTTTTTTTTTTAAAGATTTTATTTATTTATTAGAGAGAGAGAGATCACAAGTAGGCAGAACAAGAGGGGGAAGTAGGCTCCCTGCTGAGCAGACAGCCTGATGTGAGTGCCCCATGTGGGGCTGGATGCCAGGACCCTGAGATCAAAACCAAAGGAGAAGGCAGAGGCTTAACCCACTAAGCCACCCAGGTGCCCCACAACATGCAATTCTTTATGGAATGTTAGACTCATGACTTTTAAGTTCTTTTCTAAATTGAACATATTTAACTTTTGGTTTTCAGAGGTTTTTAGAATGTTAGAGAAAATTTTGGAGAAGCTTAGAATTTGGTATAAACAGTCACCTACTTCAGTATTCCAGATTTTTTTTTTTTTTAAAGGAACAGTTCTGAGGCCTGAACAAGAAATGGATTTAAACAAGACCTGGCTCTTTCTCCCCTAACTTTCGTAGACCAACCAATCAGGCACTTGAGATAGGACATAGTATTAATAGAAACACAGCTATCAAAGAATGACTCTGAAGTCATGAACAATCAAAAGGAAGGGCTTTAAATTAACTACATAGTTAGTAAGGATAGAATTTTCAGGAAATAAAAGGTAGGGGGAAACATTCAAGAAGAAAAGATAAAGTAAAATGGTTATACACTACTAAAAATTTGTTCCTAGAGGACAGCTATTATTTCCTGCTCTTGGCACCACTCCCTTCTCCCACAAAGCAGTTAAATCTGCAGATGGAGAGGTACTATCTGTATTTTGTTACTACAGGAATTTGGGGCAAGGTCCAAGTGAGCTATCTCTCTTTCTTATTCATTGTTATTCTAAAGGACTGGAAAGGGAAGAGAAAAGAAACAGGTGTAGAAAGCAGCCTGCAGACTTTTACACATTTGAGTCTATTTCTAGTACATTTCTAAAAATGTACATTTTTATGAAAAAGAGTAAGGTTATACATGTCTCTTCACTGGGCCACCATCAGTCCCATCTTCATTGTAACTCTTCCCTTCCTCAGTCTTTTTGTAAGTAAACAAGCTGGAATTTTCAGAGACCCTTTAGTCAAGACAGTAATGGAGGAATAAATTTTGCAGCTAAATACCTCAATAGTAATTGAGGTATTTGTATGAAGTACTTGTATGAATTGCATCCAAGGGATGTTAATTTTCTTTAACTTAAAAGACTAGGAATAGGGCCAGGGTCCAGAAGGCAGAGATGTTTGCCCCATGCCCTCCTTACTGCTATCTATAATAGGAATATGCAGGGTAAGGCAGAGAGCTACAAATTTAAGATTATAGAGAGTAGGACAGCTCCTCCCAGGAGGAAAAAAATATTGAGGATAAATTCTAGCTCCCCAGGCCAAAAACGGCAATAGGGGCATTATATTAGCCCTAACTCTTATTTACCTGGCTCTTTAAATGTCTTTGTATATGTCCAGAAGGAGCTGAAGGAAGAAGGATGTTTTCTGTTAGAGAAGAGAAACTGAAGGCTGCTTCTACAGGACCAGCACTAGGGGGCACCGGAGCAAAGTATACTGAGCATGACCTGTGTGACTGCCAAAGAGCTTCAACTCTGGAAATTAGGGGGAACAGAGGAAATACCCATTGGTAAAACCCAATGCACTTCCAATTCAAATTAAGATCTAATCCTGTTCTTGATATAGTCTTTTCATATATTTTATTTTATGAAATTTTTCACTGTTGTGTTAAATTATAACTTGAATTTAAATCAAATATAACTACCATTCATAACTTTTTGAATGACAGTGTTCATGACAATAGAGAAGAAAAATTAATTTTAGAAAGGACTTTCTGAAAGCAATCTGGCAATATATAACAAGCCTTAAAAGTAGGTACCATCTTTGACCCGGCAGTTCCATTTCTAAGAATATAACACAAGATGAAACAATGTAACACAGAACAAGCTTTTGCACCCAAATGCCCATCATGGCATTAATTTTATTTATTAACATGCTTAAACAACCTAAATATCCAAGAGATATAAGTGGTAAAATAAATTATGGTATAGCTATACAATGGACTATCATGCATATATTAAAAATATTATCTACAGACAGGTCTTAGTAACTGAAGGGACATGTTGATTGAAGATGAGACAAAATTTTGTAAACTGTCAATATATTGTGATGAGACTGAAATAAGTTAGAAAAAGTACTGCAAGAAAATACACCAGAATATTAATCATGGTTAATCCACAGGTGGTAAGATTCAGAAATTTTATTTATATATTTTTTACAATGAACAAGTACTCAAGTAAGAGAGCCTGAATTTATGAAAACCAATCTATTTATATTTTACACCCAAAACTAGTAAGTATAATTTATTAATTAAAAATGTAAGTGACCTCCTCAGAGATTTAAATCAATTTCTATAAATGTAATAGTGAGTAGAGAAAAACAGTGGTTAGCTATCTAGTTCCTCACTAGCAAAATAATTAACATTATTCACATTAACATATTAATTGTTCAACAACAAAAAAAATAATTCATGTAAGAACACTTTCACATTAACATGTGAAATTACATTCACATTAACATATTAATTGTTCAACAACAAAAATAAAAAATAATTCACGTAAGAACACTTTCAAGTTGTCTCTAGATGCTCAACATTACTCACGTTAAATATACAGACCTCATGAGGCTACTGTATTAAATTTAATTTTCAGAAAATAAAAGGAAAAAAAAGGATAGAGTGCATTACCAATGTCCTCTATATATTTCAACTGTAACTCACTGGGCATTACAAACTGAGGTATTTAAAATCACAGTAACTACTCATTAAATGTATCCCATTGGGGATATCGAATGATGAAAAAAACCTGGCTTGTGACATAACTTACATAATTTGTCAGTATACAACTGATTAACAGACATTGTTAGCTTGTATTCAGCGAGGAGTCAACCAATGTGCCCTTAGGAATTTTGTTTAAAAACAACAAAACTCTCTAGAACTAGCTGTATTAAAAGCTTAACAATGGAAAAATTCAAAAAGTGTTAACAGAAAAACTAGATTGAGATTCAAAAGGCTAGTGCTCTAAGTTTCAGATCTTAATCATATTCCAATGTTTCTAGGTATCAGGTTCCTTATCTGTACAATGGGATTATCATAACATCCACTTTATAGAATTATGAGGAAGATTTAATTAAGTTAAGGCATTTAATTAAAGTGATTTACAAAATGTAAGATATTAACAAGGTAATATTAACAACAACAATGTCCCCTTCTAGGCCTTATCTAAAATAAACAGGTCTCATCAAATCACTCCCAAATTTCCTTATAGCTTTAATATCACATTTATAAACAACAGAGTAATACTGCTACAGTAAATAAGATACAGGACACACTAGGCATTTTTCTAATATTCATCCAAGCTCAACAACTCTGAGTTACATGTGATAAATCAAAACCCAAGAGTAGGATGGGAGAATCAAGTTATTTTTGAAATTTTTGTGATAAAATTATTATCACTGTTAGATATCATCATCAACAAAAACACCCCCTCAGACAGTATCAAAGGTATAAAGCAAAAATGAATTTCTCTCCTTCTTATGCTTGCTCCCGAAGAATCTCTTTCCCAGAGTTAACCTACTGTTAAGATTCTCATGTATCTATCCAGATACCTGCAGTTATAACAGTTATTAACCTTAGCAGATTGAAGAATTTTAGAGGTAGAAATGATTGGCCCAATACAACTTTCAATTTTAGAAAAAAGTAACCTACACAGATAAGTGGGTATTTTAGTTGTTATTAATATCTGGAATATATTTCACAATAGATAAAATGCTTTGACATACCTTATCTGTTTTAAAATTATTCAAGTGACTTGCCTTAAGGTTATTTATACAAAAAGCTAATGATGTGGCTGGAACTATAGTTAGGAAGTTAATATCTTATCAGGGGGGATAGTAATAATATAGATTAAATGCATACAAAGCTTATCTATATGGATCTTAAATTTTCAGAGATATCCTGTATCACATAAGGGATCAGAAAGTTTGGCAATTACTGATCTAGTAATTATTATATATAGAGTCATTAAAATAAATGTTTTGAAAGGAGAAACCTTAGCAATGAGAGATTAATTTTTAAAGTTTGCTTGAGTCTTACAGATTCATGCTTTTCAAGATTATCACTGAGAGAACCATTTTTCAATGACAGATATAACTAGCACACGATGATTATTGAATATACTTTGGTTAAAAAAAAATCACCAACAACTTCAGAATGAGAATAATTTGACACTTTAGTAAGGAGAATTTCACATATGATATAAATGCACACAAAACATTCAACTGAGTAATAGGGCACTTAAAAGATGCTGCATTTTCTGGCATAAAGAAAATCAGTGTTGACCACAAAAGCTGCACTGCTAGTGTGGCAAGGACAACTATGAAATCTACATTATGAGAAATGATAAAAAATGAAGGTATCTTTTATTAGAAGAATGAGTCAGACCAAAATTAAACAGAAAGCTAAAGAATTTCAAAATAATTCTACTATAAGAGGGCTAAAAATATAGAAAATATTCAAAGAAGTGGATTCAAGAATAGAGATTCTCACTCCAATTATGGAATATAACTGCAAAGAACAAAAAATTAAATTTAATAGAGGAATTAACCATTAACTATGCTAATTTGGGGGCATGTATATATTCCAAATTTAATAAATGCAAGAACCAATATTCAGCCAAAAACCAAACAGCTCAGATAACCTAAATGATCTCAGAAAAAAAATGGAATACCAAAATCAACCAGATGAAAAAATCAAAATGAAAGTAATTATGTGTAATATATAAACTCTTGCTATCAAATTTTAACTTCTATATATTCAAACTCCTTTAATTTTACCATATTAAGGAATACTTCAAAAACACAAAACTGTAATAAACTTTAAAGTGACTTTAGTTACTAATAAAAGGTGAACTTTGATTTTTGCGTTTCAAGACTGAAACTGTCAACAGAATATAAAAACCAGGAGGCTAACCAATATATTACTGTTGCTCTAACTGAAAAGAAATAAAAACCCCTATTACTTTCTAAATGCACAGAAATCTTCATTCAAATTATTTATCAGCAAAGAAAGAATGCTCCATATCATGCTGTTGGTTCTATAACGTATTAACCTTCTTTACTGGTTAAACAGCCTCTGTTTTGTTAAGATGACGATATGTAAACATTGTGAGATACCATCAACACAGAATATTTTAAATCAAAATCTTTACTTGCTTTTTAAATTTTTTAATGGACCACTGAAGTAGTATGAATTTAGAATGGAAACCTACATGAAAGCCCGCTCATGGTTATAAACTTTCACGAAAGATCTATTTTCTCTCCTTTATTCAATGACAAATTTTAAGACAGGCTATTTCCCTTATATTCCCCCATAAATGGAGCTGTTGTAGTTTATTTCTAATTTATCCTGGAAGTAGATCTTTAGTGTCCCAATTTAGAGATATGCTACCTACAAGATATTCTACCCCTGAAGGGCCTTGGAAAATATCCCCAAGGATAGTAGGCTTTAAGCTCCGCTTGAATCTCTTGGATCCTAGTTTCATTTAATCTTTGATTTGTATTTTCCTTTTTGTTTCGAATGGTCATGGCTAGATTAAAATTAAAAAAAAATTATTTAACAATTTATTTTTAACGAGAGTGTTATTCAGTTTGGGCCCCAAGGTGCCATAATTCTCCAAGAGCAACACAGCATTACCTTCAATGTTATTCTCTTTTTAATAGCATGTCACCTGTTAGAGATCCTGTGGTTTCTACTACAGTTATTTAAGACTTTTAACTTTGTGTACCTATACAAATCTACATCTATTGCTTGAAGAACTGGTTATTTTTCAGAGAGGTAAAATATATTTATTCATAGGATAAAGCAAGAGCTGATAACAATAATTACTATATATTTATATAGTATATATATATGGTAGTATATATGGCAGTAATATATATATATATATTAAATTATAATTTATTAAAATAACTGGTAACAATAAATTATTAAATACTGATTTAAGCAAGATTATTTATTTTAGTAATAACTCTTCTGCCTTCAGAAACTCTTACTTACTTTGGAAGGAGAACCATCAGTAATTTTCACCAACTGCCAAAGAATCGAGTAATGGGAACACTGCAGTGCCTGTACGACTATCTGTATCAAATAAAAAAATTCAAACAAATGAGAGACATTTTATGTTTGCATAGTATTAAGAAAACAATGTTTATCATAGTTTTTTCTTATAATATGGTTTCAAGTCCAAATTTTTGTAGAACAAGAATGTGTAAAATAATACTTGGTTAAAAAAAGATAAACCAACCTATCAGTCTAGAGAATTAAGATATAATGTATGTTGATAAATATGGACCCAAATAACACCGTGCTTTAAATCTGTGGATAAAAATGTTACAAATATTTTGCTTATATTTTTAAAGGGAGATTGAAGAAATCATTTTTATCCAGATTTTATAATTAAATGATTATTGTTTTAAAACATTTTACTATGAAATAGAACATTTATATAGAAATGTGTATAAGACATTTGATACATTAATATAAAGAAAAATACCTTTGTAACCACCACATCCAAATCAAGAAACAGAACATTGCTAGCACTGTCTTTTTTCCCCTCGGATGGTAATAGTAATTTTAACTTATCAGTCAGTCACTATATTTTAACTACCTAAGTCCGCATTTCTAAATACTGAATTTATTACACCTGGTTGTGAACATTACATAAATGGATCATGCAATATGAATTACTTTGAATCTGACTTCTTTAATTTAAACATTTATAGTTAAGATTTATATATACTGTTGCATGTAGCTGTAGTTCATTATTTTTCAGTCTTGAACTATATTTCAAATATCCTCTTTATTCATTCTATTGTTGATTGGCTTTTATAATGTTTCTGGTTTTAGGCTGTTATGAATAATGCTGCCACAAACTTTCTTATATATGTCTCCTGATGTCCATGCATGCATTTGTCTAGCTCAGAGGTTCTTGAAGTTTTTAGTTCTCAGGACCTCTCTCTTAAAAATTACTAAAAAATTACTCTCAAAAAAACTAAATTATTTATGTGGGCTATTTAATAGATTTATCATATTAGAAATTAAAATAAATGTTTCAAATATGTATTAATTCATTTAAAAATTAAAATAACTGTATCATAATAAAGAATTTATATTTCTGAAAAAGAACTAAATCTTCTCAAATGAAAAACATTTAATGGGAAGAATGATAGTTTTACATGTTTATAAATCTCTTTAATGTCTGGCTTAATAAAAAACAGGTTTTTAATGTATCTCTGCATTTTATTAAAATATGCTGTTTTGATTGAAGTATATGAAGAAATCCAGTGGTGTCGCTGATTAGCTGGAAAAGGAAGGTATATTTTAAGTCTTTGCAGGTAAATGTGGATATTCTTTAACATGACACCAATAATGCAATGCACATTTGTGAGAGAATGAAAATGAAAAAAGCAAGTAACATCTTCCTCTTCTTATGAAAATAGTCTGACTTCACAGATGTGCCCTGAAAATCACCAGGGCTCTCCAAACTATACTTTGAGGGTCACTGCTCTAGGAACAGAATTGCTGGATTACACAGTACGTGTATGTTTAACTTTATGGATCTATTTACCTATTTATTAAAGATTTTACTTATTCACTTGAGAAACAGAGACAGAAAGAGAGAAAGCACGAGGAGGGGGAAGAGGCAGAGGAAGAAGCAAACTGCCTGCTGAGGCAGGAGCCTAATGAGGTGCTCAAGCCCAGGACCCAGACATCATGACTTAAGCCGAAAGCAGATGCTTATTAACCACCTGAGCCACCCAGGCATCCCCAAGAGCACTATTTTAATGTAGTATTAACTTACATTAACTTATATTTCTCTTTTACTAATGGAGATAGGCAGGTTTTCATTTTTTGTTGGCACTAAATTCCTGTTTTGTAAAAATCTGTCCCTATTTTTCAGAGACAGATAAAATAACAGAATTCAGGAAAATAAAATTAAGAATCATAACTATAGGAGAATTTCATTTTGGATAGGGCCTTTCCTACATTTTTGTTTGAATACATGTCTTTATTGTAATAAAGCATATCTAACAATATATTCCATTATTCCCCACTTGATAAAAAACTGTAAGAATAAATATACGTAGACAATAAATCAAAAGAGAAATCAGTAAATAGAATACTGAAGGAAGTGGTTAGAATTTTAGCTGATCTTACTTCAAAAATTTTAGGTTTCAAATCACATAAGCAAAATACATCTCCAATGCCCCTACTCCGCACTAAAAATAAATCATCAGAATTAGAAGAATGAGTAGTGCTACTTTTGATGCAACACCAGTGAGATGATGTCAGGGTTTTTATCAAACATAGTACTAATTATATGACTGACTCAAGTCAGAATGCCAGAAACAAGACTACTGAAACACTGTCAAGTTATAAACTTTAATGCTAAAGAAATCACCTTACTATACTTAGAAGACGCTCAGTATAGTACACATACTAGTCCTGAGACAAATTTTGATAACCTCTAACTTAGAATATAAGGTACACATTGATAAGCTGGTATTTGTGGAAGGAAAAGAGAATATGAAAAAAAATTCTCTTTAGTTTGAAACAACCTGAATTGTTAAATTACTAGAAAAGTAATATACAAATTAACATTATCAATGAGAAATTAAGATATAGAAAAAGTAATGTTGAAGAATTGCTTAATTTTAGTTACCATTTCTCCTAATCATCACAAATTTAATTTCCTTTCCTTATACATTTTTACTGACCTATATACTAGGAAATTATTCAAACTGTTCCAAAGTTTTGCAAAAGTTTTGTAGAGGTGGTTATGTGGAAGGGAGACACTTGATCACTCCAATACATATTTCAAACACAGCATCCCCATTTTAATGTTTCTTATACTAGTGTTCATCATGCATTTACTTTAAGGGATCCACTGCATTATTTTATTTTATTTTTTTAAAGATTTTATTTATTTGTCAGAGAGAGTGAGCATAGGCAGACAGTGGCAGGCAGAGGCAGAGGGAGAAGCAGGCTCCCTGCTGAGCAAGGAGCCCAATGCGGGACTTGATTCCAGGACGCTGGGATCATGACCTAAGCCGAAAGCAGCCGCTTAACCAACTGAGCCACCCAGGCATCCCCCACTGCATTATTTTAAAATAAAAAGCTCATTTTTCATTGACTAGGAAGCATTTTGCCTTCTCTCAGGTATAATTATGTAATAATATAACTGATCACATTTCAAAAGAAAATTTAGAACCCTTCCTTCCTTCTAGACTTCACACTTCAGTCATACTGATATTTTATCCTCCATACTAAGCAATGTTATTCCAACTAACTAAGCATATCCATACTAAGCAATGTTATTCCAGAAGCCATTTATTCAGCAATTTCATCTTTCTGTAGTATAGACAGATGAAACAAGGACAAACTAACTGAAAAGCCAAAAGAGAATTGTTTTAACCAATGAGGACCACAGTCCTTCTGCCTTTCCTGACCCTGACCCTAGAGAGGATCTTTGAATAATTACAGCAAGTACTGGGCTGATGACAAAGAATTTCTTCCAACCTACCACTCCGTCCTCCTGTTTCCCTTAGCTAACACTGTTCTTGGGAGAACACGGTAATGTGTACTGAACATTTCCCAGCAAAAGTAGTTAAGAAGCAGGAGTGCCTTTTCCATCTTCTACTCTCCTACCTGCCTGCAGGATATCAATGACCCAGGAGATCTTGGGTCCTTGAATAAGTGGGTGGTGCAGTGATATTCCACTTCCCTTAATTGCACTTTATAGGTATGGGCATGAGAAATAAATTTCTATTGTGTTAAGTCACTGAAATAAATCTATTATAGCAGTTAGCATTACCTTAATCAATATAAAAATGCTTAGTCCTTTCTCCTAATAGTTACTTTTACCTATTTAAAGGAACCAGAGCACTCTATCTTGGATTACAAGATCAGGCTAATGATATCACACATCTTGAGGATGAACTGTAGTATTACATGTGAGGCGAATGTGATAACCACTACACTACAGAAATGGGACTGTAGTGTTATATGTAAATAAAGTCCAAAGGACATTGGGGGCGGTATGTACTATGGTGAGTGCTGTGAATTGTGTAAGACTGATGATACACAGACCTTACCCCTGAAATAAATAATACATTTTATGTTAATTAAAAAAAAGTCCAAGGATAAGCTCCTAGGATGTTTATGTTTAGAAAAACTGAATTTTCATGGAAAATAGGACTACAGAATAAGGAAACAATTATGCATATATAATATATATGTGTAGATACCTATCTACATATATAGGATACGTTTAAAATACTGAGAATCTGGGGCGCCTGGGTGGCTCAGTGGGTTAAAGCCTCTGCCTTCGGCTCAGGTCATGATCCCAGGGTCCTGGGATTGAGCCCCACATTGGGCTCTCTGCTCAGCAGGGAGCCTGCTTCTCTCTCTCTGCCTGCCTCTCTGCCTACTTGTGATCTCTGTCAAATAAATAAATAAAATCTTTAAAAAAATAAAATAGAATACTGAGAATCTACATAATGGCTGTGGGATAAATTGGGGCTCTTTCACTTTTCTGTTTGCAAGAGACTTTAAGGGAATGGAGGATCAAATTTTTTAGTGAATAAGTACATGACAAAAGAGTGAACTAAACTTGTCTGTTTCTCATATCCAATACTGGTCTGTCTATCATATATAGAGTAGGTTAATATGAATGACAATTAATATCCCCTTTTTAAAAAAGCCTTTAGATGCAAATTAATAATCAGCAAGGCTTACCAAAAAGAATGTAAGGCTGACAAATAAGCACAAGAAAAGATGGTCAGTATCATTAGCATTAAGGAAATGTACATTAAAAGCACAATGAGATACAAGTGCATACATATTAAGTTGGCTAAAGTTAAAAACTACTAACAATATCAAGTGTTGCTGAGAATGTGGAACAACCAGGAGGTATGCAGAATGGTTCAGACACTCTGAAAAATGGTTTGGTGATTTCTCCCATCCAAGTACTAACCAGGCCCGACCCTGCTTAGCTTCCGAGATCAGACGAGATTGGGCGCGTTCAGGGTGGTATGGCCGTAGACTGGTTTGGTGATTTCTAATAAAGTTAAATACACACTTATACCCCAATACCTGTAATTGCCCTCCTGGGAATTTACTTCAGAAAAATGAAGACTTATTTTCAAACAGAAAGCTGTACACATACGTTCATAGAGCTTCAGTTGTGAGAGCCAAAAGATGGAAACAACCCAAATGCCTGTCAATAAACAATCTGGTATATCCACACAACAGAGGAGAACTGAACCAACTATTAATTAAAATATTCACCAACTATTGATTCAAACAACTTGGATTAATTTCAAAGGCATTATGGTCAACGAAGACATTATGCTTACCCAAAGACTTAAGGCCCTAAAGGTTTACATACTTTGATTCCATTTATTTGGAAATGTCAAAAAGACAAAACCATGGTGATGGAAAACAGAGTGGTGGTTTCCAGGAGATGTAGGTGGGGCAAGCATCTAACTATAAAGGGACAACATGAAGAAAAAAGGGAGAAGAAAAAGTTTTTTTTTTTTAAATAGGGGATATTTTAAAGAGGGATGATGAAAGGGGATATTTTAAAAAGGAATGATAAAAACTATTCTGCATTTTGATAGTGGTGGTGATTACATAAATCTAGACATATGTTAAAATTCATAATTTTACATAAAAGGAAAATAAGTAAATTTTATTGGATAATAATTAAAAACAGTAATATGGTGAAGAGCAGAGTTTACAGTTAATATTTTTCTTAAGCAAATGCTAAGAAAAGTACAAACATTAAGGCAAACCATAGTGATAAAGAAGTAATAATTTAATAAAGAAGAAATATTCCTAAATTCTACATGTGCTTTGGTAATGAAGGGTCATCCAATGTGTTGTATTGACAATGGGCATAGTATACCATAAATTACAAAAAAAAATCATTGCAAGGGTAAAAAACAGAGGTAAAAATTTCAAGTAGTTAAAAGTTAACTTCTATAACTCAAAAATTCAGACTTCCCAAGGAATGGACTACATAGTAGGCTAACACACATTAATCCTTAACAGTTTTGGACTCTGGAATTTTTTTTTTTTAAGATGTATAAGTTTCAGGGAATTTTTTTTTTAAGATTTTATTTATTTATTTGACAGAGAGAGATCACAAGTAGGCAGAGAGCAAGCAGAGAGAGAGGAAGGGAAGCAGGCTCCCTGCTGAGCAGAGAGCCTGATGCAGGGCTTGATCCCAGGACCCTGGGATCATGACCTGAGCTGAAGGCAGAGGCTTTAACCCACTGAGCCAGTCAGGTGCCCCTGGGCCCTGGAATTTTGCTGTTAAGCTTTCTCATAAATTCCAAGCAGTATTTAAACAAGGAAGAGTGTAAAGAAAAATGTGTTACATCAACAGTAAGTCCAGTGTGAAATATTATAGCCTTTTTTAGTGATATCTCTGTACATAGTGGAAAGCACACTAGAACAGGTGCTCACATCATACACCTTAGGCCTACTCTTTTTTTTTTTTAAAGATTTTATTTATTTACTTGACAGACAGAGATCACAAGTAGGCAGAGAGGCAGGCAGAGAGAGGGACAGACGGAGAAGCAGGCTCCCCGCTGAACAGAGAGCCCAATGTGGGGCTCGATCCCAGGACCCTGAGACCATGACCTGAGCTGAAGGCAGAGGCTTAACCACTGAGCCACCCAGGCACCCCCACCTTAGGCCTACTCTTAAACAGTTCATGTGTACTAGCCTTTTCTCTCCAAACAATGTAGGCTGTAACATCAAAAAAGATCTTGCCACTTTCCATCTCAGTGATCTGCTTAAAAGACTAAATGAACAATTTCTGCTTATGACCTTGAAATGCTACAGTAATATAGGCAAACAGCTGTCTAAGCAACATATACAGCATCACAACCATTCAGAAATCATTAAGAAACCATAACATAATTCTTAGTGGAGACAGAAAAATGTCCTTATGAAAGGGTGAAAGTACGGAACGTCCATAATTCCAAAAGAAGAACAGTCACTTAAAGACATATTCAAAGTGAAATGAATGGTTTATGCAAACAGATTCCAAACATTTAAATATAATAAATATGACTATTAAAATATAAGAAAGAATTGAATACTTAGATGACTTGAATATGTGGGGAAAGGCCTTCCAAGTAAGACAAGAAAGAGAGAAAACAACTGAAAACAACTAATAATTCTGATTATATAAAGAACATTTATAATCCAGGCATCAAGATATCTAAAATTAAAAAGATTCCCACTGATAAATTATTGCAACAAATGACATAAACGCTAAGAACATTAATATGGAAAAAAGCTCATACATTAAAATGAACTAGAGATCTGCTGTACAACATTGTATAATAGCTAACAATACTGTATTATATACTTAAAAATGTGTTGAGAGTAGATCTCTTGTGTTTACTCATGTGTTTACTACAACATGTGTTTACTACAACAAAAAAATATAACACAACAAAAAGATGGGGAAACATAAAGAAAGGTAATTTTACAGAGATATATAAGCAATAATCAGAGATATAACTGCATGAGAATTTATTTGTTTAAATGTTTTATTTATTTGACAGACAAGATCACAAGTAGGCAGAGAGGCAGGCAGAGAGAGAGAAGCAGGCTCCCTGCTGAGCAGAGAGCCCAGATGCGGGGCTCGATCTCAGGACCCTGGGATCATGACCTGAGCCGAAGGCAGAGGCTTTAACCCACTGAGCCACCTAGGCGCCCCTGTACAAGAATTTAAAATAGTAATCTGAAAAAAATAACAGTTCCCAAACGTTCACTATGTTAACTCAATTTTTCAAATAGATGTTTACTCATTATCCAAGTCTTCTGCTGAAATAAGAGCTTAAAACAAATATACTCCCTGGATCTGAGAGAAGAATCTTATGGGAACATAAATAAGTATCAACTATAACAATTTAGTAATTAGTGTGACTAAGAATATACACAAGGTCAGATGCTGAAGGGCAAGAAGAAGGACTCTGTCTTAGCTAGGAAGAGTGAAAATGGTTAGGAAAAACTTTTAGAGAAGCAAAAGTGTAGACTAAATCTTTAAAGAAATATAGGATTTAATCTGGCAACAAAGGGCACGTGTAGGTTGAAGGAACAGAAATTTCAAAAAAAGCTTCACCAACAAACTCAATACACTGGACAGTATATAAGTGTAAGCATAACACTGGACAGTATATAAGTGTAAGCATATACTGAAGTTAGATCAGCGGAAACCAATCACAGAGGGCCTTATAAGAGGGTGACTATATATCCTGCTTTATGCCAATGTCTTGAAATGATTAAGAGTAGCACCTCCCTCCTTCCACTTTCAGAAGAACACTTGTTTGGACAATTAACAAGGACACACCACTATGACAAAAAAATCTGGATGTTATCCTAAAAACACTAGGTAATGCACAGATAGTAACACGTTCGTATTTGAACAGAAAAGTAACACAATCAGGTGTTTCAAAAATATCCCATTCACAACAGTAAAGAGAAGTGCTTCTGTTTTGTTAAGATTTTTTAAAGTAGTATTTGATGCTTCAAAATAGATGTATAAAGTGTAATAATAAGATTAACTTATTAAGAGACAACCAAATTTAAGAACTAGTATGATACCAATAACTTCGTATCCACCTATGATCTGTTCCCCTATTCCTTAGGACTGACAAACCTTTCTACTAAATTTCATGTATATCATGTCCTGGCTCTTAAAAAAATACAATTTTATTATATATACATATCACTGGACAAATATACTTTAATCTTTCTACTTTTTGAGCTTTTCAAAAATGGTGTTATACTGTATGCTGTCTTTTGAGGAAAGAGATGTATTTCACCCTAGCCATGCCTCTGAAGGATCTATAAGGATTAAATAACACAAAAACAAATTTTCATGCTCTACCCCTGAAGATTTAGAATCAACAGAAACAATTCCACAGCCTTTTTAAACAATTGATGTTAACTTAAATAATATTTACAACCATTCTATGTAACTTTGCTAGAGAGCCATTCTATGTAACTTTGCTAGAGAGCTGAAAAATAAGAATAAAGACTGTATCAATCTATGGCTCTTAGTTCTGAAATCTCCACCATGTGATAAACGTTTTCTTTTGTTCTTGTATTTTGGTCTGGGGCTTTCTAAAACTCAAAATATATATTGATCAGGCTTTGAAACAGCCTTCTTTAAGCATGAGAAATAATTATTCTTATTTTTTCCTTTGCATTTGGATAAAGGTATAATTTATATATAAAGAAAAATCTACTATGGTCAACATATAATTCTGCAATTCTGACAAATATAGCCAGGTAACCATTAAAACAATCAAGAAATAGAATAGCTCTATCAACCCTCAAATTCCCTAATGACCTTCTGTAGTAAGTCCCTTGCCCCACTCTGGATATGTTTTCTGACCCTATAGTTTTGCCTTTTCCAGAATGTATAATAAAATTGTACAGCATGTGGTTTTGTGTATCTGGTTTCTGTGACTCTATGTTAGCACCTTCCATTTTATTGCTGAGAATTATTCTACTGTATGGATGATATAATTTGTTTTTATACCTTTACCAGTTGAACATTTGAGTTGTTTGCAGTTTTGGGCAATTTTGAATACAGCTGCTATACACATTCTAGTATATATTTTTGGTGGTTTTTTTTTTTTTTAAGATTTTATTTATTTTAGAGAGACACAGAGCACAAACAGGGTGAAGGGCAGAGGAAGAGGTAGAAAGAGAATCTTAAGCAGGCTCCCTGCAAAGCACGGAGCTAAGTGCAGGGCTTGATCTCAAGACCGGGAGATCATGATCTGAGTTGAAATCAAGATTTGGAAGCTTAACCAACTGAGCTACGTAGGTGCCTCTCTAGAATAGGTTTTTATGTGAACTAAAGTTTTCATTTCTCTTGGATAAATACTCAGGAGAACCGCTGGGTCAGAGAAGTGTGTATGTAACTCTAAAAGAAACCCAAACCGCTTTCTGAAGTGAATGTACCATTTTGCATTTCCACCAGCAATGTATGAGTTCCACTGCTCTTGAAATGATTTGTAGTATTATCTCACTGTGCTTTTTTTTTTCCTCACTGTGCTTTTAATGTGCATTTCTCTAATGACAATAATAAGTTGCTTTTCATGTGTTTGTTCTCTATCTTCTTTGGTGAAGTATTGGTCTTAATCTTTTGGAATATAAGTCTGTTATCAGATATGTGATTTATAATTATTTCCTAGTCTTATATGATTGTCTTTTCAATTCTCTTGATACTATCTTTGAAAAGCAGAAGTGCTTAATTTTGCTCAATGTGTAGGTTTGAATTTTTTAAATTATGGATCATGCTTCTGATGTATTTGAGAAATCTTTGGCTAACTTAAAGGTAACAGAGATTTTTAATTCCTGTGTGTGTGTGTTTTTTATATGTTCTTTTTCAAAATTCTTTGGTTATTTTATTTTTGTCCTTTCATATAAAGTTTATGAATCAAGCTGTCAATTTTTGCAAGAAATCCTGCAGAGATTTAAATGGACCTGTGTTCATCTAAGATCAGTCTGGGGGAAGCTGACATCCTAACAATATTGAGTCTTCTAATTCATGAACATGATACATCCTCATTTGTTAAGATCTTCAGTTTCTTTCATTAGTGTTTTGTACTTTTCAGCATACAGATCTTGCACATATTCTTAGATTTATACCTAAGTATTAAGTATTTTTTCGTGCTACTGTAAATGGCACATGCTCTTAAGATCTCAATTTCCAGTTACTAAACAAGTGATTTTTAAATTTAAAAAGAGATGTACATAGTAAAATATGCAACAGTATAATGGTATTCTATTCAAATTAATCTTCTTGACCACTATAGATCTCATTTTCCACTGAGAAAGTAATTGTTGAACAGTTTCCTCATGTATCATTCCAGAAATAATGTCAACTAATAAATGTCCACATATGGAGATTTAATCACCCCTTTAAATTTATGTACCACTCTGTTCCTTGTTTTTTTCATTAAATTTCCTCTCACACAGAATATTTAACATCAATAATATTGACCTTATTTTTAATTTTATAGTTACAAAGCAGTGCACAGAATCAAAACTATCCTACCAAAGCTAACTGGTCCTCTATTGATCGACACCTAGATTTCTTTAAGTTTTAAATTTTTATAAATAATACTACGATGAACATCTTTGTACCTACATCCTTTTACAAATGTCCAAGTATAATTCTGTAGTCTAAATTCTTAAATTATAAATGTCAGTTAAGGACAGGTCTACTTTTAATTTTGATAGACTGACAAATAACCTTCTTAAGTGATTATACCAATTTATTCTTACAATGGTATCTGAAAGTACGTCAGTATTTAAAAATAAAAAACCAACAACTCTGTAAGGTTTTCAGATACATATATACAGTTGAAAATTACTGGAACAGAACCTAGAACCTAGAACGAGGCTGAAACTAAGGTTACTAAGACAAAAGAGGTAACTACTAATGTGATTCACGAGAAAAAATATGAAGGTTAAACTAAGGAAATGATATGGCTAAAAAGAATAATGGCAAGGGACGCCTGGGTGGCTCAGTGGTTAAAGCCTCTGCCTTCAGCTCAGGTTATGATCTCAGGGCCCTGGGATCGAGCCCCACATTGGGCTCTCTGCTCGGCAGGGAGCCTGCTTCCTCCTCTCTCTCTGCCTGCTTCTCTGCCTACTTGTGATCTCTGTCAAATAAATAAATAAAATCTTAAAAAAAAAAGAATAATGGCAAAAGAGACATTGAGGAGGTAGCACTTTTAAAAAACATAAAAAAAATCTTGAGATAAAGGACTGCTTCTAATATAACCCTATGTCCTCAGGATCTGACCCTCAAACACATTTTTGGTCAATAATGCATAAGTAGGTGGTAGTCTGGATGTGTGTGTGAGTGGTGACAAAATTCTGATATGGCATGCCCAAGGAAGAGTCAGAAGTGGGTAACTGAAATATTTCTAAGTCTAGTCAAGGAAATACATATATAATCTTCTAAGGAAAGCATCAACATGCTTTCAAAGGTAAGTATGACTGCACTATTTACACAAGAAGTCATAACCAATCCAATCCAAGTTAACCATAACCAATGTATTATAATAATACAATATTGCGACTAAGTAAAATTCAACCCCTGTATTATGTTCAGTTTAAAGAAATGTGTTGATTTCTAGTTCACGATAACAGATAAGTACCAGTATTTAAGCTCTCCCCACAATTCTCACTGAAGAAATACAAAAGACAATTAGAAAAAACAATACAAAAAAAAAAAAAGAGTTTGACAGGGGGCAAACATCAGAAGGATGGGATATCATAGAGAGCAGTAGCAAATTAGTACAAAAAATGTGAAGAGACACTGAACAGAATTTAAAAGTTTGGTTTGAGTGGGTATGCAATAACTATACGACATTAGGCAAGTTATTTACTATGTCTGTTTCAGTTTCATCATCAATAAAAAAGAATAATGGCACATATTTTATAGGGTTGTCCTAAAGCTTAAGCAAATAAATACAAAGACTTAAAGACTTAAAATATTACCTGGTACACAGTAAGTGCAAAACAGAAGTTTTTTTTTTTATTACTGATGCCTTGAGAGGCTCAAAGTTAGTGATAGATGATCACAATTCCCCCTTTATGGGTTTACTGACACTGTTTTGTTATAAAGCAAATATTCACCAAAACAATTTATAAATACTCTTCATTGATTTTCAATTTTTAGAATCAGTTCACACAATCCTACTTTAATATATAACTTCCAGAAGTTTAATATTTATTTTTCTTAGATGTTACCTAAGACAAGGCATAAAACTTCCAAATAAGAATACCAACAGGAAATAGGCACAAAAATCACAAAACAAAATAAGGGGAATTTAAATATTCATTGTCTTTATTTCACAGAAAATTGTATGAAGCAAAAGTATAATAAATTCTGAAACGTGGGTTGTTTACCAGCTAATAATTGCTGTGTTATGGAATTGCAGTAACTTTTAATACTTATCATAGGTTAAAAATTCATTAGCATATGGGAGGGCACAAACATATGCCAGATGCTATAGTCTTATTCCAGAACGAATGGAAATGCTCAAAAATATAGCGAAAAGCACACAGGAGGATGTTTGAAAGAATTTCTGTCTGGCTAATTCTGCAATAATCTGAGCACCGAAATAAACAACAAAAGGACTCAATTTTAACCAGTTGGACAGAATAAGAATAAAGTAGCAATCCATGAGTTCATATGAATTTTTAAAAAAATGAATGAATGGGGGCGCCTGGGTGGCTCAGTGGGTTAAAGCCTCTGCCTTCGGCTCAGGTCATGATCTCAGGGTCCTGGGATCGAGCCCCACATCGGGCTCTCTGCTCAGCCAGGGAGCCTACTTCCTCCGCACTCTCTCTCTCTGCCCGCCTCTCTGCTTACTTGTGATTTCTATCTGTTAAATAAATAAATATTAAAAAAAAAAAGAATGAATGAATGAATGGAGAGGGGCACATAGCAGAGGGCCAACAAATAAATGACATAAATAAATGACACTTAGAAAATCACCATTTACCATTTTGTGACCATGACAGAAATAAATGACCCAGATAAGAATCATAAATAGATGCTAACATTGTATCAAAGTTTGATAAGAATGAGGAATATTTAAAGTCTTAAGGAATCTTTCCACATTAAAAATGAAAATGGAAACTAGAGAGGACAGACTTGGCAGACTCCACCTTACTAAAGTGATCAAAGTTAGTATCATCAATAGTGAACAGACTGGTATCATATGCCTCCTGATGTGATACATTGAAGACAAATATCAGTTATTGTAGCATTCCTGCCAAGAATTCATTATATGGATGAATCTAAACATGTAGATTAGACAAAACTACATTGGGTACATTCTATAAAGTAACTGGCCTGTACTCTTCAAAATGTCAACGTCATCAAAGAAAAGGATAAGAAATCATTC
The DNA here is from genome assembly GCA_003697995.1 of Taxidea taxus jeffersonii. NCBI lineage: Eukaryota > Metazoa > Chordata > Mammalia > Carnivora > Mustelidae > Taxidea > Taxidea taxus. The sequence goes on from RCUC01134231.1 coordinate 34,454, forward strand.
TAGATCAAGAGACAAAAAAAAAAAAGGACATAACTAAACACCTGGGCTGGGAAAAACCTGCTATAAAGAATATTATTGAAGTTTTATATAAGCATATTTATATAAAAATAAAAACACATATACAGAGGAAAATGATGCAAGTATGCAGCTATGGAAAATTACCTTGATAGTAGATGAATCAGGTGAGGGGTAAGAGTTATTTTTTCTAGTATTATTTTATTATTTTTTTTATTTTTTCTAATATTATTTTTCTGACTTTAAAAATTATAAAAAAGGTAAATTCTTTTAAGTTTCAATCACATTCTAAAACTACAGTAGTTAAAACAGTACCGGCATGAGAAAAGATAGATCAGCAGAGGAGGGAAGAAAAAAAGAAGTCAGTTAACTCTGAAGAGTGAGACAAAGAAACTTCTAGTTAAATGGTTACCATGGAAAACAAAGAGTAAAAAGCATATGGACAATAAAATTAGACATCTAGACAATAAGTTTTAATATACCTGCTCTAAAAGGCTATTTTCTTTGAATTTAATTTAAAGTACAGAATGGCTTCCATAGTCCTATGAAGAATTGGTCGAATCCTACATACTTTTTGGATTTTTAATACTGGGTATCTAAAGACATATTTCTAGGAGCTGCTTAATGTGAAATAGTTTCTAGTTGCTAAAACAAACAAGAGTATAATCTAGTAGTGATGCACTAGAACTTCATATACATGATTTTAGTTTTAAGAATGTGTCTAATGATACAAATAGTAAGATATTCCATGATCATGGACTGTAAAGACAAAATACCGTTAAAATGTCCATACTACCCAAAGAAAGCTACAGAATTATGCAATCCCTATCAAAACACCAAGCGCATTTTTCATAGAACTGGAACAATTCTAAAATCTGTGTGAAACCACAAAAGACCTCGAAGCCAAAGCAGTCCTGAAAAAAAAAAAAAAAAGAACAAAACTGGAGGTACCACAATTTCAGATTTCAAGATATACTACAATGCTGTAGTAATTGAAACACTATGGTACTGGCACAAAAACAGATATATAGATCAAAAGAACAGAATAGAAAGCCCAAAAGTAAACCCAAAATTGGGTTTAATCTTCAATAAAGAAGGCAAGAATATGCAATGGGAAAAAGTTTCTTCAGCTAATGGTGTTGGGAAAACTGGACAGCAAGGTGCAAAAGAATGAAACTGGACCACTTTCCTATACCACATACAAAAATAAACTCAAATGGATTAAAGACCTAAGTGTAAGACTGGAAACCATAAAATTCCTAGAAAAGAGCACAGGCAATAATTCCTCTGACACCAGCCATAGCAACATTTTTCTAGATAGGTCTCCTGAGGCAAGGGAAACAAAAGCAAAAACAAACAATTGGGACTACATCAAAATAAAAAGCTTTTGCACAGTGAAGGAAACAATCAATAAAACTAAAGAGCAACCCACTGAATGGGAGAAGGTATTTGCAAGTGACATATTTGATAAAGGGTTAGTATCCAAAATATATAAAGAACTGATACAACTCAACACCTAAAAAACAAATAATACAATTAAAAACTGGGCAGAAGACAGGAACAGACATTTCTCCAGAGGAAACAGAGATGGTCAAAAGACACACGAAAAGATGCTCATTATTACTTATCATCAGGGAAATGCAAATCAACAGTACATTAAGATATCACCTCACATTTATCAGATTAGCTAAATCCAAAAACATAAAACAAGCGTTGGTATGATTGTGTAGAAAAAGAACCCCTTGCGCACTGTTGGTGGGAATACAAAGTAGTGTAGACACTGTGGAAGACAGTATGGAGGTTCCTCAAAAAATTAAAATGATCCAGTAGTTCTCCTACTGGGTATTTACTCAAAGAATACAAAAATAGTAACTCAAAAGGATATGTGCACCCCTATGTTTATTGCAGCGTTATTTACTACAGCCAAATTATGGAAGCAGCCTATGTCCATTGATAAGATGAATGGATAATGAAGAGGTGATATATATGTATGTATGTGTCCACAATGGAATATTACTTAACCAAAAAGAAGAATGAAATCTTGCTATTTGCAATAACATGGATGGAGCTACAGAACAGAATTCTATGACAAGTCAAAAAAAGACAAATACCGTATAATGTAGAATTTAAGGAACAAAACATATGGACAAAGAAAGAGACAAACCAAAAAAACAGACTCTTTTTAACTACAGAGAACAAACTGATAATGAATGGGGAAATGAGTGAAATAGGTGAAGGTGATTAAGAATATACTTATCATAGTAAAGTCAAAAAAAAAAGAGTGCATGTTAATTAACAATTAATTAAAAATTGTTAATTAAATTAGTTAATTAAAATTAAGTAAATAAAATAAAATAAAAATTAGTTAATTAAAAAATTAACAAATTTTATTTTTATTTATTTATTGTTTTAAAAGATTTTATTTATTTATTTGTCAGATAGAGAGAGAGCGCAGGAGTGAGCACAGGCAGACAGAGTGGGAGGCAGAGGGAGAAGCAGGCTCCCTGCTGAGCAAGGAGCCCGATGTGGGACTTGATCCCAGGACGCTGGGATCATGACCTGAGCCGAAGGCAGCTGCTTAAAAAAATTAACAAATTTTAAGCAAATGTCACATGTAACTGTTCTTGTACTCAAATAAACTACAATAAAATGGGAGAAATAATACATATGCAGTGAAAATAAATAACAGAAAACCAAGATAATCAAAGACAACGATGTGAGGTTGTCACAAGTTCTGATAATAAATGGTGTAGTGAATTAAAAAGGAAATTTTGACATAGTTAGAATCTGCAGATGGAACACAGATGTGCAATCTCCATTATTTTCTTGAGGAAACCAAAACAAGGGATATCTTTATCATTCCCTTTCAAGTCTGAAGAACAGCTTGGGATTATTAGTGAATAGTATTTAGGCTACTGAAAAGTTTGAGATGAAGACAGGATGGAAGTTGAAGAGTCGGCAATAAATGAAGTAAAACAACAAAGTTAAATATTTAGCTTCTTTCCACAAACTAGGATAAACACCTATAATCATAATCATAATCAAGGACACTTGTTATTAAGAGTGGCCATGCATTAAAACAACTTAAAAGAATTAATCAGAGCAATGGTAAAGCACTTTTTCTGTGACTAACTTTCAATAGATCATATGATCATAGATCGTAATTGTTATACGTGCTGAAATTCTTATTGCTTTAGCATAATAAAGTATCATTTAGTATAATAAATGTCCGTATTATCAAATGGGAATAGATGAGACCACCTCTAAACACCATCTATACCTAACTATGGGTTGATATCTTGGTTTAATGAATGAGTATATGCAGTATACAAAATAACTAATTCTTACAAAAGATTATTATTGCTAAGTAACAATAATTATATGTGTCAATTAAAATTAACTGTAATAAATGTACCCACTAATAATGGTAATAATTACAATTAAGTAACACTTAATTAACAACTCGATTCTTATGTAGAATTAAATCAACTATTTTAAATCTCTTCCAGACTATAGAAATTTGGTGAAATCTTGCTCTTTCCATTCCAACTTATATATGAATGCATCTAAATCTAAAATCTGCTAAAGGTCTCAAGCTTACTTAATTATGGTTCTTTACAGAAAAGTGATCCACATCTAAGCTTACTATTATCGATATCTAGAACAGTGCCTAGAATACAACCATTATTAGGAATTTTCATCAAAGTGAATTAATCAAGTTCTGAAATTGCTACCACAGTAATTAATTGTATTTTTCCTAAAAGAGTAATAATATTTACTTTAGTATTAAATGTTTGAAATACACTGTAGCAAATTTTCTCTTTTTTTCCTGCTCAAACCTGAAGTTATAATACACCTATTGGTAACATTCAATCACTAACATCTATTAGTAATATTTAATCACTATGGCAATAATTCTCAAAGGAAGCAGCTGCAGTTAAGAATTATCAGACACTTTCTATGTTAGGCTTTTGATAATCCTGTGTGATTTCAGAGAATCATAGCTTTCTAAAATGACAAAGAAGGAATAACAATAAACTCCCACCTGTTCTGGCATGGCTCCATGTTCAATTCCAGTCTTCAATAATCTGTAGCAATTACCAAATAGATCCCATTTTGTGAGATCATGAGCACTAAAATAAACAAAAGTGCATTAACTTTATTCTAGAGTGGAAGAAAATTTAAATTTGAGTTCAGTTTCAGTGGGTGGAAGTATAAAATAACTTCAATTTCTTACAGAATCGAAAAAGACTGATAAATATTCAAGTATTCAAACTTACAAAGAAATGAAGAAAGAAATAAGGAAAGACGATGGAAGGAAGGAAAGAAAAAGGAAGAAAGAAAACAGGGAAAAGCGAAACAGACAAGGAAACTGAGACAGGGAGTGGAGACAGATAATACTTAAGCTGACATTAGGAATTAATTAAAAGGAACACTGAAAAAATAAAATTAAAAAAATAAAAGAAACCAATTAACAATAAAAATTCATACCTTTAAATGAAGATTACTACTACACAGTCAATCTAAGCCTGTATTCCATTTCATTCTTCTTAGCATATTTTAAAATACATTTTAACAAATCCACTTACAATTTCAAAATATAAATACATGCGTATTTTTGAAAGAGAGATTTGTATTCACAAGAAGACAAAACCAGGGGAAAGAAAATATGCCAAAGCTCAAAAACATTAGTGTAGCTTTAGGCTTCTTAATTGAAATAATGTAGACATTTTATTTTCTCATGAGTTCTGCTACTAAAATAGTAGATCAATGCCTGTTAACTTTTACTTTGAAACATCAAAATATTTTTTAAAATAAGGAGTTTTGACACTAGTTGTCAACTTTTATTTTCAAATGTCAAAATATTTTTAAAACTAAGAGTTTATTTCTCCACAGAATTCCAGACAGTGTACTTGTGTATAAAGAAATGTCTTAGATTTTAGACACAGTTTTTGAAATCTAAAGTATTCATTAATGTAAGGGCTACATCTAAACATTCTTTCAACTAGAAAGATCTCTATTTCCCTTTCTTTGTGGAAAAGATAAGCATACCTCATTAAAAAGGGACATATAAATTACAATTTAAAAATACTTATTTCATTAAACGGAGCCTTTTTTTCCTTATTTAGGTCTAGCTATTCTGTCTTACAGCAAAAGTACAATAATAAATAGACAAACAAGAACAATTCAGGAAAAAAAGCTCACAGAAATAACTTTCATGGTCTCCCTCAAAATCTTTTTTCTTATTTAGTAAGATTTCTAAAAACCACCAGATGAAAATTATACCTCTAAACTCCAGCTTATAGAGTAAGCCCAGTAATGATACTAATTAACAAGGTTGTACAGTGTACAGTGTATATTTGTTACACTGAATGATAAATTTTACTCCTTAAGTAATCAAATGATAATAAAAATACATAATATATCTAAAGAAAATATGAATAATAAAGAAAAAAATCACATCTAGTATTTGTCTAAGATTTTCTATTGTTATAAGGATATTAAGTATTACAAAAACAGTCTATTTTATGTTGGCTAATATGTTATTAACCAAATCTAAATAAAATGACATACTTATGAAAAGAGGTTAACCGCTTTAATGTGGAAAGAACATTGTAAATATCATCATCATCAGCTTCTTCTCCCTATAAATAAAAAACATTGTTTCATTACCATAACTTTACTTATCCTGAAATTCACATGAAGTATATTAATACTTACTGCCTAAAGGAATTCTTTTTTTTATATAATGAGTACATATTCACTGTTGATAAATAAGAAAGTACAAATAAGCAAAAAAAAAAAAACCCACAAAAAATAAAGAACACCCATAACTGTAACACTCAGAACCATTTTTGCATTTTAAACAATGCTGTAAACATTAATACTTAAGGATAGGGGCGCCTGGGTGGCTCAGTGGGTTAAGGCCTCTGCCTTCCGCTCGGGTCGTTATCTCAGGGTCCTGGGATCGAGCCGCATTGGGCTCTCTGCTCAGCGGGGAGCCTGCTTCCCTTCCTCTCTCTCTGCCAGCCTCTCTGCCTACTTGTGATCTCTGTCAAATAAATAAATAAAATCTTTAAAGAAAATAATACTTAAGGATAAATTCATTGAAACTGAGTGAAAAGGTATGTATTTTAAAGATTTTAATTATTATTTCAGATTTTATTATCAGTTACTTTTGTAGTTCAAAGTCACAATGAAAAATAAAAAATGGTTGGAAAAAATTGGTTACATGGATTAAAAAGAAAATGCTATTAGCCTGACCAACAGAGCATAGAAAACTGTGTGGGTTCCAAATTGATTATACTGTTTGGAAGGAGAAGGCAAGAGTCAGGAATCATAAAAATAATTACAAAAATAACCAGTTGGACAGGTTTGCTGTTATCCTGGGTACACCACTGGTAAGTGGTTGTCCCTTACAAGCACACTTAATTTTTATGTTCTATTCATTAGCATATCATAATAGTTCAGTAATATTAAAATGTAAATTAGGCTCCAGGGAAAGTTAAAAAATGAATTAAGAAAAGCCAGACCTTAAAAAGGTTTTCTTTAAAGAAAAAAAAATTAGCTTTTATGAAATAAGTTTTTTTTTGTTTTTTTTTTTTTAAAGGGGGGAATGGGTAAGAGTGAGAGAATCTTAAGCAGGCTCAATGCCCAGTGTGGAGCCTGATGCAGGGCTCGATCTCACAATCCTGAGACCATGACCTCAGTTGAAATCAAGAGTCGGACACTTAACTGACTGAATAACCCAGGTACCCCAAAATAGGTTTTTAAAATAAGGTATAACCAAGGTTAATGTTTATAGGATGAACAGCTGCAATAATGCTGCTAAGATCTGAAAAAGAGAATTCCACTAGATTTTATTTAAAATGGAAATGATTTGCACATTCAACTTTGAATATTGGCCAAAATTATCACATACACTGTTTACTTTAAAACAGACCTCTTGCAGTAGATCTTCCACAGAATGATTGAATCGATCTACAAACTCATCAATCAGCTGACTTCGAGCTATGTCAACTCTGTTTTGGATGGTATACTCTTCACTGCATAAGATGCTATAGGTTTTACTGCAGGCTTCTAGAACATCTGATTCTACATGTTTCTCCACAACAAACTTAATCTGTTTTAATAAAGCATCCAGATGCTGAGGAGGAAAAAAAGAAGAACTAATGATATTTGGATTAATAAAAATAAGCATCTGTCAAATAGTAAGGCTATGGATTACATGAACATGAAATAACCCAGTTATTTAAGCTAATAGAATTTTGATTTCATAGTGTCTTACCTTTTCCATTCTACCTGTGCTATAAATTTCTAGATCAAAATACTGTGGGATTTGTAGCAAGTTTGCTACCTTCTCTGCATCTGCAGAATACTAGAAGGAGAAGCAAAGAAAAAAGAAGTAACTACTTTAATACTTCAGTGTAACAAGCAAACTCAGTGGCATATTATCACAAAAATGTAAATGAAATTATACCTTTGATAACAACATAGGAAGTGTGATAATAAAATGCTCAGTCAATTTGTTTCTATCATCAATTTGAGTTTTTCTTTCTTTGGCAGTTAGCACCTAGAAATAAATTGAAATGGGCAAATAATATAATGTCATGTAATTATTTATAACTCTAGAAAGTTATACAGAATGATGACGCACTGGCAGATAAAGTACCCAAGAATTTTCTGAGGAGGTTAATAAACTAATTATTAAAACAAGTATCTCTAGTTTTATGCTTATTTCTAGTTAATATGCAGTATTATTTTATTAAATAGCTACTTAAGAATCACTAAAGTTTAGATAAATTACTACTTGTTCAGATTAAATAAAAAAATACACATTTCTATAAAACCAGCTATGAATATAAAAATACTACAACAGTGAAATAATTTTTCCAGTTTTAACCTCAGTATGTTAGTAACAGTAATCTCCCCTACATTAAACACACTTTTCTAAAAATACTTTAAAAAGTAATGTTTCTTTTATTATCAGCAGCTAATAAATTTTCACATATTTTTTAAAGCATATACTAACAATGTTTCTGGACTCATTTCTATTTAGTTGTCCTTCTAAGTTCCTAAGTCCCGTTAGGCAATAATCAAGACATAGGGGTAGGCTGATAATGCCCATCAACTTGTTCCATATTCAACTAGTTAAACCATAAGAGTTTCCAAAAATAAAATGCAAGTTCCATTAAGATAATTTCCTCATTCTTAGTCTCATTTCTGTAAAAATGACCATTTTATCACTATCTCTGTTGGTAGAAGTTCTAGATTGAGCATGGTTGGATCCCTTGCTAAGAATCATACATGGTCTGGTGTCTGTTAGCATCAGAGATACAATAAGAAGCCTACTAAGTGCCAGCCTAGGCCAGTGCCTTTTGTGGAACACGCACTTAATAGATGGTAACTGTTTATAAGGGAATTTACTCAACCAAGGTTGCTTATCTAAGAGGAAGTAAAATGTAATGCAGTATTTCTCAAAATAAAGTTAATGATTTTTCATGCCTTAAAAAAAAAAAGATAATTTCCCCAAGGTATTTTGTAATTATCTTGAAGGCACTTAGCACCATAATGTTGAATGGTTTCCAATATAAACATTCCAATATAAATTACCACTTTATAAATGTAAACCCTAATTTTTTTATATCAATACAGCTTTTATTGCATCTTTAAAATATCACAAATAACTCTGAAAAATCATCCAGCATCTTGCTGTTTCTGTAACTGTAATTGTAACTGTTTCTGTAACTGTTAGATCTTATTCATCACCTGCTAAACTGTTTCTTTTTCAGAAACATACCACCCCAAATTTTCTGATAGTCTTGTTTTTAACTGTCACAGTTTGCTGAATCAAAAAGTAGCTGAGTTCAATACAAGTTCACTGTCATTTCCTTCAAGAATTAGTTTATCTTTCTGGGTTTGAGGTACTGAACAAGCAACACCTGGCCTCATCCGAACTCTGTGGTTGCATTTTTTCACCCAAGAAATCTTGGATTTCAAAAGAGAACCACTGTCCTGAACAACAACACTGATGAGGAAGTGAGCATACAAAGACCTCATCTTGTAATAGAAGCCCAGTCTAATGCCCTTCATCATGTTTTATATGGGACTACAGAGTGCAAACAATATCCATTTTGTTTCTATTTCTCTCAAGTTGGCACCTCTTTTTTTTCTTTCCAAGGAACTGAGTTCTCTTCCCAGGGTTCCTCTGGGGCCCTTCACAATAACAGTGCATCCCTTCAGAGTGATGTTGACATTTCCTGGAATTGTCAATAGTCTGAATGCTGAGAGTGGTTTTCTTTCTCACAGTTTGATAATATGTGAAGAAGTAGTAAGATCTCCTATCTGGTTCCTTTTCCAGAACTTTATTGCTTTTCAACATCTTAAAATACAAAATAATCACTTTGGAGTATTGTGGTTAGTTCTGCACAAAGTAATATAAGGGACTACATATTATGTGGAACATATGTCTAGGAATGTATTCAGGATATTGAGAAAGTCATGAAATTCATCTCGCAATGTATGAGAGGTCTAAAGATACTGATTTTGGAGAAATAGCGGTCTTTGATTAAGTGATTATTATGGTAGGTAGTCTATATGCATGAACTCGATCCTCAAAACCTCTGATGGGAATGGTAAAAATGGCATACTACCTATGAAGGAGAAATTTGCCAGTATCTAACAAAATTGTATATACATTTTTCCTCTGACCTAATAATCCTACTTTTCAGCAATCTACCCCACCAACACACAAGGTACAAGTTGAAATGCACAATATTGTCCGCTGCATAGGGAATTATTTCTAACAGAACACTATTTCTAATAGTAAAAGACTAGCAACAACCCAAAAGATTCTCAATCGTGTATCCACATAATGAATACTATGCAGCCATAAGAAAATGAAGATCTCTAAATAAAGGTACAGAGTGATATCTAGGATACACTGTTAAATAAAAATGTAAGGTACAGAACACTGTACAAAATATGCTGTCTTTTGAAGGAGAGGGAGGAGGATGGAGTGCATACATTTATCTATACTTATAAAATGAAACACTGGAAGGATATTCTGAAACAAATAGAAATGGTTATTAGTAGGAATGGATGTAAAGGGAGATATAAATATATGAAAGACTTCTCTGAATGTATATTTTTACAAGGTTTTGACCTTTTAACTATGTACATGTTTTACATATTTCCAAAAAATAAAAATGAGAAAAAAAATACAAAATCGAAGAGGTAAAAACCTTGTTATGCTAAATTAAATCAATATCAATATGACTATGTAATTTATATATGGATACATAGAAATATATACATATGTTTCTTAGCTCTGTGTACTCAAAATGTCTATCAGAAATAATAATCAATTGACAATGAATACTCTTAGTGACAAGATTTTAACTTTAAATACTATTCTAGTAAAAGGCACCATGGCTTGTTGGAGATTCCTGTGGTAGAATAATTTAAGAATCAGCTTTCAAAGTGCCTTCCAGTAACCTTTACCTCCTAGTATCATGCTCTTACTGTCTCTTCCCACAATGACTAAGGTTGACATTTGTTAACCAATAGGAGACCGTGGAAATGTTAATGTGACCTCTGAGAACCAGTTCATAAAAGACACAGAAGTCCACCTTATTCTCCTTTGGATCATTCATTCTGCTTTATTCGTTCTTGGATAATTCATTCTAAGGGCGGGGCGGGGGGGGAGGGCAGCAACCATGTCATGAAAACACTCAAGCAGTCCTATTGAGTGGTTGGTAAGGTGAGGTGCTAAAGCTTCCCACTAACAATCAACACTAACTTGCCAGTCATGTAAGTAAGACATTATGGAAGTAGTAAATTAACAACCAAATCTTCAGAGTTAGCGCTAAAGCCCTCATTAACATCTTAAATGCAATCCAATGAGAAGCTTTAGTCAAATTCAACCAGCTAAGACACTCCCAAGTTTCTGACCCACAGAAACTGAGACAATGAAGGCTGTTTTAAGCTTCTAAGTTTTAAAGTAATTTTTACATAGCAATAGTTAACTAATATAAACAGGATAAAAAGCAAACTTTATGAGAAAGAAAGCAAGAAAGTACACAAAAAATGATTAAGATATGTCAAAAAGGTTAGAAATGTTTATCCAGAACAGGCTCTCATCTCAAAGTTGGGACAACACATATTTTTAAGACTTTTATTTTGGAAAATCTAAAAACCACTCATTTGTCATTATTGCCTCATTAATTCCCATGGGTTTTTTTTTTTCCTGTAACATTTTAAGGTGAATTCTTAGTATATCATTTCACTTCACCCATAAATATTTAAGTGTATGTTTTTAACAGTGAAGACTTAAGAACAATAAAACTTGCCATCTCCCAACAAAATGAAACAACAACTTCTTAGTATCTTTTCATACCCAGTCCACAGTTTTCTTAATTTCTATGCTTTGGATTTCTTTATATATATATATATATACTATACATATATTTTTTTAAAGATTTGATTTATTTATTTGACAGAGAGGGATCACAAGTAGGCATAGCGGCAGGCAGAGAGAGAAGGGGAAGCAGGTTCCCTGTTGAGCAGAGAGCCCGATGCGGGGCTCGATCCCAGGACCCTGAGATCATGACCTGAGTCGAGGGCAGAGGCTTAACCCTCTGAGCCACCCAGGGGCCCCGACTATATATATATATATATTTTTTAAATATTTCACTAGTTTACCTGACAGAGAGAGAGATCACAAGTAGGCAGAGAGGCAGGCAGGGGGAAGGGGGAAGCAGTCTCCCTGCAAAGCAGAAAGCCCAATGCGGGGCTTGATCCCAGGACCCTGGGATCATGACCGGAGCCGAAGGCAGAGGCTTTAACCCACTGAGCCACCCAGGTGCCCCCCGACTATACATATTTTTTAGAAAGACAGGGTGTGCAAGTGGGAGGAGGGGCAGAAAGCAAAGGGTAGAGAGAAGGAGATTCCCTGTTGAGCATGGAGCTTGATTCTAGGACCCTGAGATCATGACCTGAGCCAAAATGAAGAACTGGACGATTAACTGACTGAGCCATCCAGGCACCCCTCTGTATATTCATATTTAATTAAGTTTTGATATGATTAAATTTATGCCAGCCATTCTACTATCTATACATATTATGTCTTTTTGTTTCTTTGTTTCTTCTTTACCATCTTCTTTGAGGGTTCTAATAAACTCATTTATAATAATCAACTTCAGGCTTGTATTTAATTATAGCAAAATATAGTAATTTTGCTCCAATAAAATTCCATTTCCTTTACCTTTCTTTATGTTATTGCTGTCACATATATCTATATATCTTATCATCTTAGTACTTTAGTGCTGTAATTACTGCTTTAAATAATCTCACATCCCTTTAAAGTAAAAAAGAGAAAAAAGGAAAAAATTATATAATATACATAGCCTTTTATATCCATGCACATATTTACCATTTCTGGTACTGTTCATTCCTTTCTATGGATTAGAATTCTACCATTTGGTATTATTCTTTACAGCTTAAAGGACTTCTTTTAGTATTTCATCTAAGGCAGGTCTTCAAGAAACATGTCTGTCAATCTTTGTTTTTCTGGGAATTTTTTTTTTTTAAAGATTTTATTTTATTTATTTGACAGAGAGATCACAAGTAGGCAGAGAGGCAGGCAGAGAGAGGGAGAAGCAGGCTCCCCGCTGAGCAGAGCCCGATGCGGGGCTCGATCCCAGGACCCTGAGATCATGACCTGAGCCGAAGGCAGAGGCTTTAACCCACTGAGCCACCCAGGCGCCCCTCTGGGAATGTTTTTAATTCACCTTCATATTTCAAAGATAGTTTTACCGGATTTAGAATTCTTGGTAGGCAGTTTTGTTTTCTTTTCTTTTTTTTTTTTTTTAAAGATTTTATTTATTTATTTGTCAGAGAGAGAGAGAGAGCAAGAACAAGCACAGGCAGACAGAGAGGCAGGCAGAGGCAGAGGGAGAAGCAGGCTCCCTGCCGAGCAAGGAGCCCGATGTGGGACTCGATCCGAGGATGCTGGGATCATGACCTGAGCCGAAAGCAGCCGCTTAAACAACTGAGCCACCCAGGCGTCCGGGCAGTTTTGTTTTCTTTCAGCGTATATGTCATTCTGTCAGTCTTCTGGCCTCCACTGTCTCTGATAAAAAATTAATTGCTAATCTTATTACAATTGGCTTCTAAATGATGACTCATTTTTCTCTTGTTGCTTTCAAGGTTTTTTGTTTTTGGCATTTGATAGTGACTATCCTTCTGGAAATGAATCTTTTGGGTTTACACTACTTGAGTTTTGTTAAGCTTCCTGTTCTTTGGATTAATGTTTTTCATCACATTTGGCAAGTTTTTGGCCAATGCTTCTTTGAATGTTTTTGTTTTGTTTTTTAAGATTTTATTTATTTATCTGACAGAGAGAGATCACAAGTAGGCAGAGAGGCAGGCAGAGAGAGAGGGAGAAACAGGCTCCCTTCTGAGCAGAAAGTTCGACTTAGGGCTTGATCCCAGGACACTGAGACCATGACCTGAACTGAAGGCAGAGGCTTAACCCTCTGGGCCACCCAGGCGCCCCTCTTTCAATGTTTTTCTTGCCTGTCTCTTTCTCCTACTTTCTTTCTGGAATTCTCATTATAAAAATTTGACGCACTTAATGTTTCACACATTTCTTGGGCTCTGTTCATTTTTCTTCAATCTTCTTTTTTTTTTTTTTAATATTTTGTTTATTTATTTGACAGACAGAGATCACAAGTAGGCAGAGAGGCAGGCAGAGAAAGAGGAGGAAGGGAAGCAGGCTTCCTGCTGAGCAGAGAGCCCAATGCGGGGCTCGATCCCAGGACCCTGGGATCATGACCTGGGCCGAAAGCAGAGGCTTTAACGCACTGAGCCACCCAGGCACCCCTTTCTTCAACCTTCTTTTCTCTGTTCTTCAGAATGAATGATTTTTATTAATCTACCTCCACGTTCAATGTTTCTTTCTTGTCATCTCAAGTTTGCTACTTTTCAACTCTAGAATTTCCATTAAGTTTTCCTTATTTCTGTTACCATACTGTCCTATAATTCTTTGGATATATTTTCCCTTGATTCTTTCAACATATTTATAAAAAGGGCTCTGACGTATTTGCTAAGTCCAACAATTAGGCCTATTGAGAAGCCATTTCTATTGTCTGCTTTTTTTCCTCCCCAAGCATGGTCATGTTTTATTGTTTCTTAGCTTGGCTGTAATTTTTCTGGAAGAGTCAACATTTTAAGGTAATACACTGTAGTAACTATGGGTTTTTAACTTATTTTTCTAATTTTTATATTTAAAAAATAATCAAATAAACTTCAAATCTGTAAGGGTTTACCCCTCTGAGACCTGGATTAGGTCTCAGCCTAACCTTCAGCCTGTTCTTCAAGAAACAAGAAGTGTTGGTGAGGATGTGAAGAAAAAGGAACCCTCATGTGTTGTTGGTGGGAATACAAACTGGTGGAACCACTGTGGAAAACAGTATAGTGTTTCCTCAAAAAGTTAAATATAGAACTACACTACAATCCAGTAATTATACTACTGGGTAAAACAAACAAACAAACAAACCACAAAAGCACTAATCCAAATGGATACATGCACCTCTATGTTTATTGCAGCATTATTAGAATAGTCAAATTATGGAAGCAGTGCAGTGCCCATCAATAGATGTGTGTGTGTGTTACACACACACACACACACACACACACACACGAATATTATTCAACCATAGAAAGGAATGAAATCTTGTCATTTGTAATGATGTAGATGGAGCTAAAGAATATAATGCTAAGTGAAATAAGTCAGAGAAAGACAAATTGCTATGATCTTAATCACTTGTGGAATTTAAGAAAAAGACAGGCAAAGAGAAAGAAAAAAGGAAGACACACACACACATATAAAAACCAAGAAACAGACTCTTAACTATAGAGAACAAACTGATGGTTATCAGAAGGGAGGTGGGTATGGGATGGATAAAGTAGGTGAAGGGATTAAGAGTACACTTAATCATGATGAGCACTGAGTATGTACAGAATTGTTGAATCATTATATGATACATATAAAACTAATACAACACTATGTGTTAACTATACTAGAATTAAAATAAAAACATAACAAAGGAAAAGAAAAAAAAAAAAAAACAAAGTCCAGCCAGTTCTTAAGTCTGCTTTGACTTTTATTGTCCATTGGGTTATCTCAGGTTTCTCAGTCAGCCAGTAATATATGGAGAGCTCATCTAATCCTTTTCTTGGCTTTCTCATTTCCAGAATTTTTTAGTTAGATTCTTGGTCGGTTAACTGTTCTTCCCATCTGGGACTACAACCTCTGAATATCACAGCTGTGGGGTTTTCCTTGTTTCTACCATGTTTGCCATTTCTGTCTCACAAAGCTCTAGACTTTTTTGCCATTTGTACATTAAGTCTGTCCCCTCTGAGAGCTGGTCTGGTTTTTACACATGTACCACTCTGGTAAAACTATATCAAGTTTATGGCTATGTGTGCATGAATTATAATGCCAGGCAAAAACGCAACAGACTTCTGTTGCTTTTACCTTAACCTCTGGTAGTTTTTAAAAAATAAATGCTTCTCAATTTGTCTTCTATCTTTGGTGAATTCCCAGAATGCTTTGATAAGGTTTCTGGACAAATTCTGCAGTTTTATATTTTTTCCTTTCTGTTCCTCCCTTCCTTTTTCCCCCTCCCACCCTCCCTCTCTTTCCTTTCTTTCTTTCTTTTTGGTGCAGATAAAAATTACCTACCTCTGCATACCAACAGAGCTTGTCTTTCTATCAGTAATTATCGCAGTTCATCTTTAATACCACTAAAACCTATATTTGCCTCATATTATAAATAAGGGAATTAACACACAAAGAAAACAACTATCCAAAGATTAAACAATTGCTAAGGGGAGGAGTAAAAACAGGCATTTTCTTTCAGAGCCTTCTGCATTTTTAACAGATATGAATGTGAAAATTATTAAAGTACTAGAAGAGAAGCAGGTATAGGTGCTTTGGGAACATGAAAGAAAAGAATCTATTTCTGAAACTTAAGTGTAATTAGTAGATAGGATATAAAGACAAAGCACCACAGCATGTATCATTTATAAAAATACCATGTTTTTATGTTTAAATATACCACTACAATTTTCAAATATTTAAGATAGTTAAACACATTAGAAGTCTTTCTGTAGATTTCTCACTAATGTAACTTACTCTCTTGCCAGTACCCCTTCCCACTGGAGGATGTGCCTCAGCAGCTTGACGAATTGTACAAACCATTAGCTCTATAAGAGCACTCTCTTGACGATCAGACATTGCTAAAGTGAAACAAAATGCATTAGTATGAGTAGACAGTTTTGCAATAACCATGTATTAAAGAGAACACAATTATTAAAAACTGCAAACATACATACTCTATTACTGGTTATTTTAAAGACTGAAGTTAAGCTCTATATTCTCTCTTTTTTTATGAAGTAATACATGCTTACCATAAGTCTAACAAGGAAGAGATGTAGAAAGTAAAGAAAAACAGAATACACTTTGGTTTCTTCTACTACCTAGTCTCTTCTAGTATCATATTTCTGAATCAGGCAATGCCAAAATTTTACTGTATTTCCTTGCAGATCATTTTAAAGCTCATAAAATAGGGTATCTTTTTTTAAATAAAGTGCTACACATATTTTTAAAAAGTAACAACATATTTTTAAAAAGTAACAATAGATTTTGATTATCTTTCAAGTCACTACATATATGTATGCATAATTTTCTTAAATAATTACAAATTACATGAGTGGTCCACAATTTAGTCACACCTCTACTGTTTACTCAAATTGTTTCCAAATTTTTATTACTATAAACAATACAGTAATAAATATCATTAACACATATATTTATGTAACTGATATTAATTTCTGTAGAATAAATTCCCAAGAGGGTAATGGGTCAAAGGTTAAAATCTTGATACTGATAAATATAAGGTTATTTACTGCAATCCAAATCTCCAACTGCAATGATGATGTTTGGTTCCTCATATCCCTGGCTAGCACTAAATGGCATAAATCCTTTCAATATTTGTCAATTCAGTGACTGAAATAAGGTATTTCATTATCATTTTGCTTCTTCCTTCCTACTAACTAGTGAAATATATTTTGTTTATTGGCTTAGAATTTTTTTCTGAGATTTGTCTGTTTATTCTTTGCCAGTTTTTTTCTGTTATTCACCTTTCTTGAACTCCTGTAAATAAGAAGTATTAACTTTGTCTTTTGAACGAGGCAGATATTTTCTCCCAGTTTGTCCTTTTGATGTCAGACTCTTCATGGTATCTTTTGTCAGACAGAAATTCTTTTTAATAGAAATTGTTAATTTTTATAAGTCATATCTGTACTGATCTGTTTTATGGCTTGTGGCTTTTTTTTCTTTCCAGTTTTAAGGAAATATATTTGACTTGATATATATTACAAGTTTAAGTTGTACAGTATAATGATCTGACATATATATTGTGAAATGATTATCACAAAGTTAACTAATATCTGGGATGCCTGGGTGGCTCAGCCATTAAGTGTCTGCCTTCAGCTCAGGTCATGATCCTAGGGTCCTGTGATTGAGCACCGCATTGGGCCCCCTGCTCAGTGGGGAAGCCTGCTTCTCCCTCTCACACTCCCCTTGCTTGTGTTCCCTCTCTTGCTGTGTCTCTCTGTGTCAAATAAATAAATAAAAGCTCTAAAAAAAAAGTTAACTAATATCCATCATCTCATATAGATATAAAAAGTCTTCTGGGTTTCTTGTATTGCTTTCAACAATCTCCTTATCCTAGAGATTACAGAAATATATTTTCTAGTTCATTTTCTTCTCTCTAGCTTTTACATCTTTAATCTGTCTGGAATTTATTTCTGCTGATAGCATGAAGTATGGGCCCATTTATTCCTACCATATAAACAGCCAATTAGGCCTCCACCACTGCTAAGTAAACCAGCTTTCCCTGCTGAATTTAAATGCCACATTTAAACATTTTAAAAATGTTTTAGGCTCTCATATATAGGATTCTTTATTTAGTTTCACTAATCTATGTATCTATTCCTATTATAATGCCATACTGTTTTGATGATAGGTGCTTTAAAATATATTATAATGTGCTTTAATATGTAACTAAATTCAACTAATTTGAACATTAGTTGAACAAGACTCATTTACCTAGTCCTTTTCCTAAATATTTTCTAATTTCTACAATGCTAATACCAATTAAGCATTTTTTATGTGTAAGGTACTGTTCTAAGATATTTATACGTATTAACTTGTTTTATCCTCAAAACAATTCCAAGAGATAGGAGCTAATATCTTCACACTTTATAGATAAGGAAAATGAGCCACAGAGGGGTTGAATAACTTTCAAAGTACTCAGCTAGTGGTAAAGTCAAGAAATGAACCCAGGTAGTCCGATCCATAGTCTGTTCTCTTAAGGACTATGCTATACTGCCTTTTAGACAGAGGAAAAGAACTCTCTCTAAATTTTGAAATAATTTTGCTTAGTTCTTCCTCTCATCTCACCTCCCGGAACTCTCTCAAACCCATTGGATTTGAACTGGTATTTTATTTATTTTTATTATTCTTAATTCATTGATTTTCTGAGAGAGAGAGCAAGTGAGCACACAAGGCAGGTGGGGAGAGGGAGACAGAGCATCTTAAGCAGCCTCCATGCCCAGCATGGAGCCCAACATGGGGCTGATCTCACAACCCTGAAATCACGACTTGGGCTGAAATCAAGAGTCAGATGCTTAACCGACTGAGCCACCCAGACACCCCTCAAACTGGTATTTTTAAAAAGTTATTCATTACATGGGAAGAACATTTTAGTAACATTTTTCAGCCAGGAACATAACACTGCCTTTTATTTTTGAGATCTTATCCTATGTCATTTAAGAAAATGTTATGGTTTTCTTCACACTGTTTTCTACTTTCCTTGTTCAATTTACTCATATATTTTTTAAAGACAGATTTTTAGAGCAAATTTGAATAGCTTAATTCTATCTCTGTCTCTACCCCTTTCTCTGTACATTTATTCATGTTAAAGGCCAATAGATGTGGGGATTATAGAGACAGACTTTGATATAAATGAAACAAGATGGGATCGGGAGGGAGACAAACCAAAAGAGACTCTTAATGTCATAAAACAAACTGAGGGGGGTAGGGGGGCAGAGGGGTTGGGAGAGGGTGGTGGGGTTACATTATATGTTTAAATAAAAAAGCTTAAAGAAAAAAAATTTTTTTAAATGTAAAAAAAATAAATAATAAGGTTCAAATGAGAGATTAACTGTAAAATAAAGTATCAATAAAAATGAAGAAAAAAAAATTGGGCAACAGCAATGAAAAGACAAAGACAATAAAATCTTGTCCTTTTTATTCTAAAATCATTCTGTATAAGAATATGTATGTTCATCTTAATTTAATCAGTTCTTTGGTTTTAACATTTTGATTATCTTAAGAAAAACACATGAATGTCAGCCTGTCTTAGGAAAGCTACATGAGTATAAATTTCCATTTATACTCCTCGATCCAGAGCCTAATAGGAAAAAGTGTCCCACTCAATAAAACAACTAAGTCTCTGTTTTTATGATCCTAGAATTTCGTAATTTTTCACATTTCACTGCAGATAAAGGAATGACAAGTTTGTCTATGAACTAAATGCATTTCTTTTATTTATGAAGAAAATCTTGTTCTATGGAAAGTGAGGAGAGAGAACAACTTATCAAGTATGGAAACTTTCCCCTGCTCTAAAACCCTTCTTAGTGTTGAAGAATAACCAAACCTCAAATAGGGTCCAACGCCATTAATTTTGTTATTTTATAATTGTGAAACATCTATTTAGACATGGTAAATACTAAATTTCAAAAGAGTTGAAATTTAGTTGTAATCCCCTTTAAGATATGAGAGCAAAACCAAGTAATAAAATTGAAAGCAAAACAAGCTGTAAGCCACAGACAAGAGACGAATAGCCACAGTGACAGAAATGGGTAGCTGTCCGCACTATGAATTATCAGGTTACTACACAACTTTCTAAACCTTCACAAACCTCTTTGCACATTATCTCCATTTCCTCACTATTGATTCTATTCACATCACCTTGAACTGTGGCTTCTCTCTTTGCCTACCAATGAAAAGAAATGCTTAAAAGTCACCAACAATCTAAATCATCACTAAAGTTAATAATCTTTGCACAGTTCTTTTCCTCTGAAGTATATATTATTAGCCATAGATCTCTTGAACATCCTCTTTACTGAGCTTCTATAAGGTATAATTATCTATTACCATCTTTTTTATATAGTCTGCTAGAGGCTCTTACTCTCTCTTGGTCTTCCTGCTTTTGTCTCCTATCCATAATCTTTAAAACATGGCTATGGGCTCTTTCTTTATAATCCATCTTCCTCTTTTATTGTCATTTCCCATAGACATACTTTTATTGTCATTTCCCATAGACACCATTGCCACAGTTATCTAACTGGCCTTCTGCCTATCCCAAGCCATGTTTACAATAGCACTTTTCTTAAAATATGAATTGGATCATATCACTCCTGTTTAAAATCCTTCCATGTTCCCCTACTTAGAATGAACTAAATAAATCTACTTACAAACTAAAATGTTCCACATTATCTGGCTTCTGCCTCTATCTCATCTTGTGCTACTGGTTCACTGTACTCTACCTATTGCAGCTCCTGGAACATAACAGTATCATTCATGCTTCAGATCTTTGCAACTGCTATCTACTCTACCTAGATGGCTCTCTTTTGACACTTCCCTTGGCTAGCTCCCTCATCCTTCAGATTCTTGGCTCATAGGTGGCCTCCTCAGAGGAATCTTCCTTTAAGGATTCAATC
This sequence comes from Taxidea taxus jeffersonii, assembly GCA_003697995.1. Lineage (NCBI taxonomy): Eukaryota > Metazoa > Chordata > Mammalia > Carnivora > Mustelidae > Taxidea > Taxidea taxus. Next base: position 55,325 of record RCUC01134231.1, read on the forward strand.
TGAAGACAGACCCCTCTTTATTATCATCCATCACATCACCCTTGAAATTATCCCGCTTACTTGGTTTTGATCTGCCTTCCCCACGGGAATGTAATCTTCATATGGGCAGTGAGCTCAACTTGTTTAGGACACTACACTAAGTGCTAAGTGTGAACACTTAGCATATAAAAGGTGATCAATAAATATTTTTAGATTACAAATACATTAATGATTCCCTGCTTTGAAGAATTCCATTTATCCACATTTACTTTATTCAGTCTCTGGATTATAGACTTCTACCAATAGAAGTGACCATTATCTACATTAAACTTGGGGGATTTTCTTTTTTATAGATGAAGCAGAAGAGACCCACATAAATTAAATGACTTACTTATGGTCTCGTTACCTGGTTACCTATTGCCAAGGCCCTCATATTATTCTAAAAATTTTTCTATATCACAAACACACTATCAACACCACCACCACCACCACTGACAAAAACCCCTGTCCTTTAAAAACACTATGAGGCAGTCTTAGACTACTGTGATTTAAGTTGATACTGATAAGCCTTTGACAATGTGTTTCCCCAAATTTTAGTCCTGTTTCCAACTGCTAACTAAACTTTCATCCACTGGGAACATCTTTTATACTCCATCTACATACAACATAACTTAATTTTTAATTAGTCTGAAAAATAATTAAGTTATTGGTGGCATTTTGCTACCATAAAATACAGCAAAATAATAGCACAGAAAATTGTGTTGGATGCCATTCCATGCCAGAATTAATATGTGGCATAGTACACATATGGACAAATGTGTGTAAAAAGTAGAATCATGATACAACTATAATTCTGTACTTGTTATTCATAATTTCCTTAGCCTTGCTTCCCAGATTCATTCATATCCTAAAACTGTGGTTCACTTAAGAACTTCTTCCCATTTTATAACTCACTTATCTAACTAAAATCAAAGCAACCAAACCAAACCAAACCAACTTAACTGAAGTTAAACCCCAGTGTCAACTTAATTTAAATCATATAAAACACCTCATAGTACACAGTTATTTCAACAAAGTAAATTCATGCAAAATACACTGACAACTGACAGACTTAGTGATTACTATCTGTTGACTGGCACATCTTATTTAAAAGAGTAAAAAGTTAACAATACCAAAGCACTTTGGCTCTTCTTCCCTTACTCTGCATCCCTGCCTCCCTTCTTCTCATTGGAAATAACCTTACAGAGCATGGAATGACAAAAAGAAAATGGCATGGAAACATGACAACAAGCTCTACTAACATGCTGATTCTACAGTGACAGTCAAGGGTAAAAAAAAAAAAAAAAAAAAAAAAAAGGAATGTACTCCTAAATACTATGCCAGACACTTTGCTTAAGTGTTCCCTGGGCTGTACTGATTAGAAGGGGAACTGATTTTATTGAAATTGAAAATATTAAGATTCAAAGAGAAACAGAATGCATAAAGTCAGTGAACTTAGCTGTGAATGTATATAAGTAAAATAAGGAGAAAATGAAGAATGTATGTTCAGATTCTTGTGATCACAAAAGTGAAAAGAGATTTGGAGTAATGTTGAGAGTTTGACCTAGTGAGCATAAGGCTCCATCAACTTAGTAACAGACCTGACTTCTTACCAAGGATATCCAGCGGAAAAAACACATGCAAAAAGAGTAAATGATAACATGGGATTAAATATACTATAATTACCACTACCTTAAGAGAAGGTCTGGGAAAATTTGGGGAAGGATTTCTGTTACAAATTAAGAATGAGGTTATAAGGCAAATATTTTGAGTTAAAAACAGGCAATTTGGTCAAACTCTCACTCTTTGCAAATGACATGATACCTTATGTGGAAAACCCCAAAGACTCCACCCCAAATCTGCTAGAATTCTTACAGGAATTCAGTAAAGTGGCAGAATATAAACTCAATGCACAGAAATCAGTTACATTTCTATATACCAACAATGAGACAGAAGAAAGAGAATTTAAGGAGTTGATTCCATTTACAACTGTACCCAAAACTGTAAGATACCTAGGAATAAATCTAACCAAAGAGACAAAGGATCTATATACTCAGAAAACTACAAACCATTCATGAAAGAAATTGAGGAAGACACAAAAAAATGGAAAAACATTCCATGCTCATGGACTGGAAGAACAAATACTGTTAAAATGTTTATGCTATGTAGAGCAATCTACATATTCAATACAATCCCTATCAAAATACCATCAACTTTTTTCACAGAACTGGAACAAATAACCTTAAAATTGGTAGGAACCCAGAAAAGACCCTTATTAGCCGAAGAAATGTTGAGAAAGAAAACCAAAGCTGGTGGCATCACAATTCCAGACTTCAAGCTGTATTACAAAGCTGTAATCATCAAAACAGTTTGGTACTGGCACAAAAACACATAGATCAATGGAATAAAACAGAAAACCCAGAAATGGACCTTCAACTTCTATGGTCAACTAATCTTCCACAAAGCAGGAAAGAATATACAATGGAAAAAGACAGTCTCTTTAACAAAAGGTGCTGGGAAAATTGGGCAGCCACATGCAGAATGAATATGAACCATTTCCTTATACCACACACAAATACAGACTCAAAATGAATGGAAGACCTAAATGTGAGCCAGGAATCCATCAAAATCCTAGAGGAGAACACACAGTAAGCAACCTCAACCTTGGCTGCAGCAACTTCTTCCTAGACACATCACCAAAGGTGACTGAAATAAAGGCAAAAATGAACTACTGGGACTTCATCAAGATCAAAAGTTTTTGCACAGCAAAGGAAAAACCGATAGAATGGGAGAAGATATTTGCAAATGACGTATCATAAAGGGCTAGTTATTCAAAATCTATAAAGAACTTATCAAACTCAACACCCAGAGAACAAATAATCCAATCAAGAAATGGGCAGAAGACATGAACAGACATTTTTGCAAAGAAGACATCCAAATGGCCAAAAGACATGAGAAAGTACTCAACATCACTCAGCATTAGGGAAATACAAATGAAAACCACAAGGAGATACCACCTCACAGCAGCCAGAACGGCTCAAATTAACAAGCCAGGAAACGACAGGTGTTGGCAAGGATGCAGAGAAAGGGGAACTCTCCTACACTGTTGGTGGGAATGCAAGCTAGTGCAGCCACTCTGGAAAACAGCATGGAGGTTCCTCAAAAAGTTGAATAGAACTACCCTATAAGCCAGCAATTACACTATTGGGTATTTACCCTAAAGATACAAATGTGATCCAAAGGGACATGTGCACCCCAATATTTATAGCAGCAATGTCCACAATAGCCAAACTATGGAAAGAGCATAGATGTCTATCAACAGATGAATGGATAAAGAAGATATGGTACATATATACAATGGAATATTATGCAGCCATCAAAACCCCCTAAATCTCGATTTTTGCAACGACATGGATGGAACTAGAGGCTATTATGCTAAGCGACATAAGTCAATCAGAGAAAGACAGTTATCGTATGATTTCACTTATGTGGAATTTAAGAAACAAAACAGGATCATAGGGGGAAGGGAGGGGAAAATGTTACAAGATGAAACCATAGAGGGAGACAAACTGTAAGAGGCTCTTACTATTAGGAAACAAGTTGAGGATTGCTGGAGGGGTGGGGTAGGGGGATGGTGTGGCTGGGTGATGGACATTGGGGAGGGTATGTGTGTGGCGAGGGATGTGTATTGTTTAAGACTGATGAATCACAGACCTGTACCTCTGAAACAAATAATATATGTTAATTTATAAAATAATTTTAAAAAATGAATTAATGAGTAAAAAAATAAAATAAAATAAAATATGCAATTTGGGCCACTTTCCTGGGTATATTTGTGTATGATGCATACCTGTTGTTTCTCTCATTGAATTTGTCAAAGCCACAGTAGATAATATCAATTAGCATCACTGCTTGGAAAGAACACTGGGGGATGATCTCTCTCCTATAGTGACCTGTTTGGGAAATCTACTGCAGGGGATGGCTCATCTGTTCTTATATCCCAGGGGGTTGAATCACAAAGTAAAGTAGAGGAAACAGAGGAGGGAATCAACAGTATAATATCTTATTTAATCTTCACAAAAACTATGTAAGCTATGTAACGAAAATAACCTTTATAGTATAAAGAAAAGGAAGCTAAGGATCAGAAAAATGAGGATACTAGTTACAAAGGATAGAGAGTTAAAAATATGAACGTATTTCTTTCAATTCTGAAGTCCAGGTTTAGTTCACAATTGTCACTTACATCAAAGTATCTATATTCCAAGTCTGTTGCATGGATTAAGTGAAATAGCATTTCTTTAAAGTACTACTAGGGTTAGTTTGAAAAACAAACAATTTAGGAAAAGGCATTTTTTGTTTTAAGGACTCATTTTCATATAAACTTTTAGAATTAGCATATAAGCATTTTATTAAACATACATATCCATTTTGCTGCTCATGTTATGTGACATGTAATAAGATACATACTTCAGAAATCATCATATAATAATTAATTCTCCTTATTTCTTGAAGCTCAGTAAATGAATTTATTTTTTATTTCCTAGTTTTAATAATTAAGAAACATAACAAAAGGGGATGGTTATGGTCTAATTAAATCCTTGAGTGTCAAAGGCTTTTCCAAACTCACACATAAATATAATGAAATTCTGGGTGCACATTATTTTTTACATTGAGTACATCAGTATTTTGTGTCTCAAATCAGCATAAAGAAAACTTTGAGTACTATATAATACGTATAAATTTTAAAAACTTGCACAGCATGGTAGCAGTCTTAATCTAGAAAGATGTTTTAAACTATAGACATATCCTTACTTATTACAGGAAACAAATTTTTCTCTTTGCAGAAAGACACACAGCATATTTACATGTATTATTAAGAGGTGACCTATACAGGGTGCTATGATTATTTATAGAAATCCAAGACAATATGGAATCATCTTGTCAAAATACTATACCTTCCTCTCCTTGAACAGGTTCTTCTAAAAGCAATTCGGTCATACATTCCCAGTCTTTCAACAATTCTTGAGAGCTCTCCCACAAACTGTCCACCAAGTAGGCTGCATGTTCGTGTAACTAAAAATAACAAATCAATTATGACTGAAGAATATTTAATGAAGAAACCAATACTATTTCAATTTAATAAGCCACTTTCTTTATAATTGAGATGGCCTGGTCACAACAATTCCAGGAGCCACTTCAAAAACAACAAATGTATTTGTATGCCATTGTAAATAAAATGAGGATACAATATGTAGACTTAATAAAAACATTTATTTTTTTGTAGTAGTAAAGTTAAGGATCTCCTAGTCCGATCTCAGATAACGAAACTGAGAGTATAACTAGTTAACGGAATTTCTGAAATTACAAATTGGAACACGGTCCTTTTTCATTATTCTTGGTTTGTTTCTAAAAATAGCTTTTTTTTTTTAAAGGAAATATTTTAATTGCATGTCCTTTGACTAGTTCTTCCTCTCTATTCTCTGTACTCTTTACAGAACTCCTACAGACAATATTGTGTACTTCCCGTCTTTTACTTTGTGGTCATCACGTATGCCCCAAGACAGGAAGACTATATCATAAATATTACGTCAAACTAATTTCTGACTAACCATGTTATAATGATTGCTGTTACTCATACTGGTGAGTTCTGACCAGTATGTCTTCTCACATTACTTATGTACTACCTTCTGGAAAAAATCCCTTGGTTTAATCTATAGCCAATCCTTGGTTATGTCCACTCAGGCCATTTAACAATCTGCTTCACTCCTAAATTCTGGAAATCATGTTTCTAATTTCTATGAACGCCCCTCCTCTTTCATAATAGCTTCTTATATCCAGGGGAATTAATCAAATTTTTTTACCAATGCTGGGTTTTGTGCTTCAAGTTTCAGTGATTCTTGGTTAGTAGTTCCAATAATGTTAATATTCTGGACTCAAAAATACTGGTAACGAGAATGCCTTTCTTAAGTGTGACTGCAAGGTCCTGGGTTCCTAGGTTGTGCATGAAGTGGAAAGATGGAATCTATAATCAGGCAGGCTTTTCCTCTAACATGTAGGTATGCAAGTTCTTTTGAATGCCGAAGTTCCCTGACCCTCCTGATGGCCATAAATTATCTGGGGCACTCATCCACTCCTTTTGTTTCTTAGACCAATGCGCACATCCCAAATATGTTTCTAAAGGGAAGAATAAGCTCAGCTAAGGCAGCCACTTAATTACTACTTATAATTTAATCCTTTCACAAGGCTGTGCTGTCACATCTTTGGTTTATTTCAAATTTCTACCAGAAAATCTCAAAAATTTTCGTGCTATTTGTTGCCTTGTATATGGCTATGGGTTATTTAACTCTAATGGAATTAGTCATTAATTTTATAGCTTCCACAAATTCTTCACAGTTCTCTTTCTTTCTTTTTTCCTTACAGTTCTCTTTCATCCCGATTATTCAGCATCAGTTTTCCTCTCAGGTGAATGAGTTGTTGGCACAATTCAAGGCTTTACGTAGTGTAATTCTATAATCATTGGAATTTTTAAAGATGACTTCTCTATGCCTTGAACCAGGGCATACTGAAATTCAGCTCAAGCATTCTGTCATTGTTCCAGAAATTTTTGTGTGTGTGATAGCCAGTATTCTCAATGTAGATGCTAACTTCTTTGACAATTTCCTCAATTTTTTGATTAGTTAGGGTGGTGACTTAATAGAATCCATTCTTTTTTTTGTTGTTGTTAGAGAGAGCGAGCGAGCACAGGCAGACAGAGAGGCAGGCAGAGGTAGAGGGAGAAGCAGGCTCCCCGCCGAGCAAGGAGCCCGATGTGGGACTCGATCCCAGGACGCTGGGATAATGACCTGAGCCGAAGGCAGCTGCTTAACTAACTGAGCCACTTAGGCGTCCCAATAGAATCCATTCTATTAACACCAGTAACCAGTTTTTTCAAACTCAATGTGTATACCAGAAGGACGTGAGAATGTGTTAGCCCATTTTCTGTTTCAAATTCACCAGTATAAGTAACAACAATCATTATAACATGGCTAGTCAGAAATTAGCTTGACGTAATGTTTATGATATAGTCTTCCTGTCTTGGGGCATACGTGATGACCACATAACTTGATAGTCTCAAATCTCTGTAATTATGCCATGTAAATCCATGTTGGAGAAAAGAAAATTCAAATATGGCCAGTAAGAGTAAAAGGTTATAATTGTCTTTCAGACACTTCATACCAATGACCTTCTATTGGCAGTGAAAGATAAAACTATAGGAAGGAAGGTCCTGAGGCATTCTCAATGGCTATAGAAAATCCCGGGACTAAAAAGGACCAGAACCCTAAAAATGAAACAAAAACAAATTTTCTAAGAGGAGTTTTTGGCATCATAACTTTATAAAAACAGGATGAAAATTAGTTATTTGCAAGCATTCTTCAGGAATTAGATGAAAAAAGGTAACTCAATAGATAGTCACTGTATACAAAATAGATAATTGAAATTAGATTTAAATTTATTTACAAATTATATGAAACATATAGATTAAAATTATATGTAAATTATATTTATATCTAGGTGGATTTTACTCTGCTACATCTAAGTGTAACTTATTTTATAGGGTGTCCCCTAAACTTGTATATAAGGCAAATTAAGTTCATTTTTCTGGTGACCTTAATTACAATTTTCTGGGTACATTCTTTTTTTTTTTTTTTTTTAAGATTTTATTTATTTATTTGACAGAGATCACAAGTAGGCAGAGAGACAGGCAGAGGGAGAGGGGGAAGCAGGCTCCCTGCCGAGCAGGGAGCCCAATGCGGGGCTCGATCTCAGGACCCTGGGATCGTGACCTGAGCTGAAGGCAGAGGCATTAACCCACTGAGCCACCCAGGCACCCTTCTGGGTACATTCTGATTCATCTTTAATTGGCTTCAAAATTACTCATAGTATTTTACATGTTTTCTCTGCCTGCTGACTTCTCCATCAAGCAGTTAAATACATGAATGGAGCTGACTATATAATGAAACCTTACTTTGATTCTTTTTATGAAAAATCATTTACAATGCAAATAATCACCTCAAGTTACTAAATTTAAAATTCTAAATACTCCTATACTGGGTTTTATTCTCTGTTGAAACAGCCAGTTGTCAGTGAATCTTAAAGAACATATAAAAACAAATAAGAAAAAAAGCTATCATTCATGAGCATTATGGGCAGATTTCTTGGATATGTCAATAATACCTATTAATATTCCATTTTATATGACGTCATAATTAACTTCTTCATTTCATATGCCTAGAAGGAGGATGACTGTATTTCTACATCATCAGCAATGTTCTAGGCTGTGCTTAATGGTTTTAAATAATTATTAATAGTATCTTTGTTACTCTAAAAAGTATCTGTTTATACAGTAAGCTCTATGGTCACATCAGATATAGGGAAATCTGGACTCATCACATTAAAGTACCATTTTCCTACCAATTGTCACACATCTAAAGCACACAAGGTATTTTATCACTGAAATCAGTGACTGCTATAAAGGTTGTGATGGCTTTAAAATGTCACTTTTTGGTACAAAAAGAAAACTAACTAGTTTAGAAATATCTCTTAATCTCCATTATTTCACATGTAACTCATATATAAAAGAGGTAAACTCCTCTATTGACTATAAATCTCTTTTACCTCAGTATTTAAGAATTCTATTACTGAAATGTTACTCTTAAAACCCAGTAAAACAAAGAAAGAAAGATGATAATTACTTCAGTTAATCCTACTGATTAGTAATTTATCTGTAAACTGGACTTGTTCTACATTATGACCTCTAAGGTCTCTTGCAATTCAACTTTTTATGAGTCTATTACTAAAATATTAGTAACTAACATGTGTTATAGTAATATAAAGAGGAATTCAGAGTAAAACACAATGAGAATCCCACCATAAGAATACAGCTTTAATAAGCTTTCAGTTCCAGGTGTACCCTAGTTTTACAGGATAAGAAAAGAGATTTTTAACAAAGATTTTTCCTGTGAAACACAGGAGACTAAAGAAAACATTATTATCACAAATCGACTAAAACCTTTTAAATATGACTTGCAGTTGCTTCTGTATCTGACAAGAAGGCCTCAGAGAACTGGGAAATACAACTTAATGTTCTCCTAACACTTTAGTACACAGCAGCAAACACAAAAATATAGTAATACCACCTGAAAATAGAGTGGCATACACATTACAAATTACTGCTTTAATTAAAAGATGAAACTGTGTAAAACTAAGTACTTCCAGTCTTTTAATATATCAAAAAGAAAAGTCCTCGGTTTCAGAGATCCAAAAAATTTTCCTCCAATGAACAACCAAATTCTATTAGTATAGATCATCATATTTCTTAGCGTTTTCAACAAATATTTTAAATATTATTTGTATGTCTCATCTCTATCAAATTTTGAAACTATTTTTGCTATTAAAGTTACATTTTCATACAGGATTTGACTTTGCATAATACTTTTAATCCTATTCCTTTAAAACCTAAGGGACTAAAGGTATAACTTTGAAACCTAAGGGGCTAAAGGTCTATCACAAGTGTGAGATTTAATGATTAATGTTTTATCTTAAGCCTCACAAGTATTCTGTATTTTATTCTGTAATATATCCACACTTGCTTTTTAAGAAATTAATATTTTAAACCCTCAAAACGTGAAGTGTGGTCGGTCCCTGGACTGGAGGCAGAAACATTACAAAATGCATCTAGGAGCATTTAGAAATGCAGCACATTCTGACTACACCTCAGACCTACTGAATTAGAACTGGCATGTTATTTAACAAGATCCCCATGTAATCTGTATACATATTTAAAACACTTCCTAAACATATATCCTTTACTCAAATGCAACTCCGCAGACGGTTTTGTTTCTGACTTTATTCATTCTCTGTTTTTTCCAATTTGCCTAAGAAATAATCAGTAACTCTTCTGCCCTGCTTTGTCCTAATTCCACTCATTCTACTGACACAGTTACTAAATCTCTGATTGCAATTTCCCTATAGGCTGCCTGTTTGTCTACTTCTCATTCCTACAGAGTTTCTCTAGATTTTCAAATTTGAGCAATCAGAGTCATTGAAGTTTTTCACCTTCCTGGACATTCCAACATAAACCAAAAATCTTTTCCTGAGTATAATTCAGGGTGCAAGATCTCTAGATTTTTTCTGGGCGAACCAAAGTTCACTTGTGCAAGCAAATTCTGGCAGATACCATATTATGAATGTTAATTACAAAAATATTTAAGTGATAAATGACATGAAAATGTCAAATGAAAATACTGCTAATGGAGACTGTATATCTACTAATTAAAACATTTAAATTCCTATTTAATTTCTCCTTAAAAATGTAATTTTTAAACAAGTTGGAACTAATGGTTTTAACACCTTGACAACTTTTACAAGATCTTTGTAATTTAAAATCTACACACAAAAGTTCAAGGAAAAAAAAAGCAACAACAAACAATTATGTAGTACTACGATACTATTGAAGTTTAAAAGTTGCTAGCCTATATTCAGTGTGGACCTATACCTGCATATATACTTCCACAAAAGGCAGAATACAGATTCAATAATCAGACAATCCATGCAAGTCATTTTGTAAGAAACAGACTTATTTTCATAGGATTAAAAAACATCAGTTGATTACAATGAATTAAATGATAATTTTATTTAAAATGTAATTGAGGGGCGCCTGGGTGGCTCAGTGGGTTAAAGCCGCTGCCTTTGGCTCAGGTCATGATCCTGGGGTCATGGGATCAAGCCCCGCATCCGACTCTCTGCTCTGCGGACAGCCTGCTTCCTCCTCTCTCTCTCTGCCTCTCTGCCTACTTGTGATCTCTGTCTATCAAATAAATGAATAAAATCTTAAAAAAAAAAAAAAAAAGGAAATTTCTTAAAAAAAAAAAGTAATTGAATACAAAAAATTGTTATGTTAAAATTTACCTCACTTCCTTTTCTTTCTTTTTTAATTGTATTATTTTTAAATTTTTTTGTAATGTTATGTTAGTCACCATACAGTAAATTATTAGTCTTTGATGTAGTGTTCCATGATTCATTGTTTGTTTATAACATCCAGTGCTCCATGCAATACATACCCACCACCAGGCTCACCCATCCTCCACCACTCCCTTCTAAAACCCTCAATTTGTTTCCTGGAGTCCATAGTCTCTCATGGTTCATCTCCCACTCTGATTTCCCCCTCTCCATTTTTCCCTTCCTTCTCCTTATGTTCCACAAATAAGTGATACCATACCTCACTTTCAAGAAAGAAAAGAACCAGCATCCTAATGAGGTTCCCATTTGGACTGTTCCTTCCTCTCCTCTTTGCTAATGCTTCTTCTGCTTGTGGGTCGTGTCTGCTAAACAGCCTAGAAATAAGTAACAAAACCAGAGCATTATGAATTTGCATGGATATGAATTTTAGTCTTTTCCTTCATTGTACAAATTATTTTAGTATTTAAAAGGCAGTATCAGATATCAGGTTACTGATTTATTTCAAACCATGCAACTGATGTTCTTATAGGTTAAAAATGGTTAGATCTAAACAGTACAATTCAATCATACACACACAATGTAAAAGGAAGCTTTTTGACTAATCAGTGTTCAAATATTCAAAAAAATATAAACTTTTATCCCATATGATAGATACTAGAATATATATAATTTAAAAAGAGTTCTATTTTCTTAAATACTAATTTCAGAGTGAAGTAATTAAAGAATTTAACCATATGTTTTAAAGAAAGTGAGGCACCTGGGTGGCTCAGTAGGCTAAATGTCCGGTACCCTGTTCAGCAGGGAGTCTGCTTCTCTCTCTGCCCCTCCTCCTGCTCCTTTTTTTTCTCTCTCTCTCAAATAAATAAGTCGAATCTTAAAAAAGGTTATAAAAATTCATACTTTTAATGTTTACTTCTAGCATTTTCAGCTTATTACCTAAAAACAGTACACTAAGCAGTACAGAATAAAATAACAAAAACATTACATTTTTAAAATTACCACTTAGTGACAAAACTTCTAAAATATGACAAAGACATGACTTGGAAATTTTAATTTGCTAAGAGGATTCTAAAAAAAATTTTTTTTAAGATTTTATTTATTTATTTGACACAAAGAGAGATCACAAGTAGGCAGAGAGGCAAGTAGAGAGAGAAGGGGAAGCAGGCTCCCTGCTGAGCAGAGAGCCCTATGTGGGGCTTGATCCCAGGACCCTGAGATCATGACCTGAGCTGAAGGCAGAGGCTTTAACCCACTGAGCCACCCAGGCACCCCTACTCTAAAAAATTTTAAGGACTCCTATAGGTGTCTTATTCCCAGATATTGCTCTAGGTAAATGGGATATAACAGTAAACAAGGACAAAATCCCTATTCTCATTGAGCTCTCACTCTAATGGACAGAAATAAATAGGAGATAAATATATACTGTATCTCAGGTGTTATAAGGAAAAACAAAGAAGTAGGACTAGGGATATAGTATGTCTGGTTTAGATATGGAAATTACAGTGGGCCCTTCAGGTGAGAGGCTAAATAACTGAATAAAGTAAGAATAATTTCATGTCACATAAAAATAAGCCAATCTCAAGCAGAAAATGAATACAGAATAGCTGATTATTTTGGGGGCAGGGGAAACTATATGGCAAGGGGAGAATATTAGAGCAATACTTTAAAGCTATATCACCATAGCTATTAGACTGGTTTAAGAGAAAATTTTGTTTACTTGGATGGCTTTCAGAGGAAGGAACAAATGGGAAAAAATGATGGTCCTTTATTACTGAAATGTACAAAATTGGATAATCACATTTACTGTATATAAATGTAAGAAGAATCAACTTAATTTTTAATTTTTCTTAATTTCAATTTTTCTAAAACTAAACTGTAGATTTTTGATGACTATTAAAAAACTCATTTCAGATACATTTACTTTTTATGGACATGTGGTTAAGCTTATGAACAGCTTAAAATTAGACTAGAAAACAGACTAAGTGTGTATGTGCATGTTTTTCTTTTAATCACTGAACTCCTGAGGCTATACCAAATTTTACTTGTTAAGAAAAGATCACAATATTAAATGATGGAAGAATGCTGAAAGACATTAGAAATCAAAAGTTCTCAAACTGTGACAATCTCCAGGGCAAGGGCATAAAACAAGCTTATGGAGTGAACCTTCCATTTGAATAGAAATTGGCTTCATTTTCACAAAGAAATACCAAAGGCCTGTATTTGTGGATTGTTATTTAAAACATTCCAATTTTAAACTTTTTAGCAAGTATTTCAAACTTAGAAAAATACAATGCAGATAAAAGTAAGATATATCCAAGCACCTTTCTGATGCAAGTGCTGCCAGTTTATGGCCTCTATTCTGTAGAGAACCACCCTCTGTAATCTATTTTTTCATTGAAACTATAAAAGCAATAAATTCTAAAAACACAAAGTTTTTTGAAAACTTAAGTAGAGAATAGAGTCTTGGAAAAGGAAGAGAAGTTAAGACTATAGTACCCCCTTGATATTTGTGACAGTCAACATCTCAAGATAAATACGGAAATAACACTATTCTATTAGCCACAGATGTCAGCGTCAGTGGCAAATTCAAAATATTACGTTAAAAAAGTCATCCTGAAAATCCTGACTTTCTTCCTTACTTTCATTAACACCACTCACTAGTAGCCAACTTCCTTCTTAAAGAAATATATTTCACACAGAAACAATTTTTCCCACTTGGAGAGGTATCACCAAGTAAAGCCAATTTGTTGCTGCAGCACTGAGATGCAGATGCTGAATGGAGGGCCAGGCCATTATCAAAGTTAATCACCCATGCACAACAGCTGCCCAATGCATGACTTTTATCTGTGCTTAGTATAATCACAAATGACTACATGTAGGAGACTTCTGGGTTTACCTGCCAACAATCAGAGTCACTAAATTAAATCTATAAACAAACAAACAAACAAACAAAAACAAAGTAAAACACAGTAAATGACTCCCCAGATATTTTTAAACTTTAAGAATGAAGTAACTTACGAATAAATTATAGTTCATACAGAAGACCAACATCAAAATGTTTTTCATAAGAATACTTAATTATATTCATAAACTCTCATTAGCTTTATGTTTTATCAAAAAAAGATGAGGTTTTGCTTTTTAATTAAACTGTGACTATATATATACATATATATAGTGAAGAATCACTACAGATTACTGATTAAAATAATCCTCAACCTCCATAGGAAGAGTTGTTAACAAAAAATCACTACAGATTACTGATTAAAATAATCCTCAACCTCCATAGGAAGAGTTGTTAACAAAAACAACAACAACAACAAAAACAACCATGAAAGGTTGGGAGGCATTTTGAAAGTGATTTTAGATTACAAATGTTGAGAAGGTAAGATGAGAACTAAGAATTTTAAAAGGGAAAAAAACCTGATTAAATGAAATACAAATCATTTGCAGAAGCTTTTATACCATGTACTTCCCCAATCTCCACTTACACCCTAGTGGGGAACCATCCTTCTAGATTTCAGGAAAAAGGAGTATGTCAGAAGGGACATCATTCTCAGGGATTTGATTCATGATGTGCACATAGGCTAAAAGGATATTATGACCTCCAGAATTTGAAGTGGACACTTCAACACTGTTTTTACTCACTATTACTCTCTTCTACTAATTATAAAACAACAACAAAACAAAAATATGAAAGTAGAATCTGGTTTCAAAGATAACTCAATTTTTTTTTTAAAATATTTTGTTTATTCATTTGACAGAGATCACAAGTAGGCAGAGAGAGGAAGGGAAGCAGGCTCCCTTCTGAGCAGAGAGCCTGATGCAGGGCTCGATCCCAGGACCCTGGGATCATGACCTGAGCTGAAGGCAGAGGCTTTAACCCACTGAGCCACCCAGGCGCCCAACTAACTCACTTTTTGTGAAGGAATTCTCCAGCTGCCACAGCAACAGGGCGATGTGCTGAGTATACCAAGTGGTAAACATTTTCACAGTCTTCATTGGAAAGAGCTTCTTCACTTCCACTGAAAAATTCACAAAGCAACATCTGAGCCAAAATAAATGTTTACTTTCAGTTCTATATTTAAATTTTGTAAGGTTCATTATAAAAGCTCAAGGCATATTAATTTTTTATCTCTTTTTAATCTTACTTTGAAAGTAACATTTCTTTAATTTTAACAGATACCTAATCATTATAATCATTATATAAAATTCAGGAAATAAAGATAAGGAAATAAAATGTCCACATTTTTTCCAACACGAGGTACCCGTGGTACCCTCAGATTATATACATAGCCCAAATTAGCTCAATTTCTTTAAAGATGCTAACATTTTTGTTGATAGGCACTGGGAATATATCTGTTTCACAGTTAAATTATTATAGTATATAATTCTTCTTTAGAAGAATATAATAGAATTGTCTATTTAATTTTAATTTAATTTATTTATTTGTAAGTAAATTCTATGCTCAATGTGGGGCTTAAACTCACAATCCCAGAACAGGAGTCACATATTCCACCAACTGAGCCAGCCCCTAGAGAAATGTCCATTTTAAATTATATTTTATCACCATACTTACAATACTGCTTCTTCTTTCTGTATAAAGTAGATTCAGAGGTCACACCATTCCTTTACTAACACAAATTTCTTATCTTCCCACTCATGTATTCTTTTTTTTAAAGATTTTATTAATTTACTTGAGAGAGAGAGAGCAAGAGAGAACAAGTAGGCAGAGCGGCAAGCAGAGGGTGAGGGAGAAGCAGGTTCCCCACTGACCAGGGAGCCCAATGTGGGGCTTGATCCCAGGACCCTGGGATCATGACCAGAGCCAAAGGCAGATACATAACCAAATGAGCCACCCAAGCACCCCAGTCACTCATTTATTCTTGAAGTTTGAGTCATTTCTTACTTTGCCAGAATGTGTTGTTTTTTCCCCCTGAAAGGAACATCTATTTCCTATTAATATGCTTAAAAATGTCTCATATGATTAGAGATTAACAATGACTAGATAAAGTATAGAATTCTTGGGCTGTACAGGGCCTAACAAGATGAAGCCATGGGCATAAGTTTATTCCTCAGAATTCAATCCTAGAGATGCCTCAGGAGGTTGAGGGATCTCACAGAAACATAAAATCAGAGTGACCTATGCAGCAAAAGAAGGTAGTTGCATTAGTATAAGGGACTATAGTTCTGAATGAAAAAGAGCTGGTTGTCAAGGCTAGGACACAGGCTAGAGCATTTTTTTAAAGTACACGGATCTCCCCACACCTCAACAATGTCTGTTCTAATTCTACTATGAAGCAAAAACAGTATCCAAACACAGTGTGAGAGGTTATCACTGAGGTTGTGCTGGAACCAAGAAGCACTGAGAAATTAACAGTAAGTAGGTAGATTGGCTAGCCCATGACCTACACTGTTCCTGAATTTTCCTTCCATATCCTGAGGGTCATGAAATTACCACTGAAGGAGGCAGGTTTTTTTTTTTTTCCCCCTCCAAAGATTTTGTTCGTTTGTTGTTTACTGAGAGAGAGCAAGAAAGAGCGAGCACAAGCACATGGAAGGCTGGAGGGAGAAAGAGAAGCAGATTCCCTGCCCAGCAGGGAGCCCAATGCAGGGCTCCATCCCAGGACCCCTGGGATCATGACCTAAGGCAGACACTTAACTGACTAAGCCACCCAGGTGCCCCTGAAGGACACAGTTTTAAGACTGCTGAGGAAGAGTTACAAATTACAACCACAGGCTTTCCGTCCTGAAGAAGAAATGTTCTTTGTCCATGCCCAACTCATACCCCTAAATTACAAGGGGCACAAAGCTAAGGCCCAAGTTTTACTCCACCCAATTATACATCATCAGCTAAACTACCTAATAACCCTCAGGAGAAAGTTAAACTCATAGGAAACAAAATTTAACAAGATATCTTAGCAATCCAAACTTATAAGTGAAAATATCTATGCCAAAAGAAGGAAATTAGCAGATAGACAGAAAAAGAATTTAAGGAGCTATAACAGGATGTTGCATGTGACTTTACCTGTTGTTCTGATAAAGATCCCATAAGCCAAGAGAAACAAGGCCAGGTCATTTCACGAAAATGCAGTAGAAGACTAGAAAGCTGGTTTTGTGATCCTTAGCTCTTTACTTACCAAAACAATATATAAATTAGGGGACTGAACAGTACAATGGAAGAAAGAATATGTTTCCAGAGAAAATGTGAGTACCGTGTAACTCTTAAACCCCCCCAAGTGAAATTGGAGCACAAAGTTTCAGAGAACCACTATAAAATTTTTATAAGCATCCCTTACACCTGTGAGGAGGTTTAGGAAATGGTTCCTGGTGCAGAACTTAAAAAAGTATAAATGTGAAAAGCTGACTAGAGCAACCCATGGTAGTAAATTAAGAAGAAAAGGGGTACTGTGGACACTGCTGCTGTGCCCTTCAACAGATGAATGGATAAGTGGTTCATATATATAATGGAATTTTAAAAAGATTTTATTTGGGATGGCTCAGTGGGTTAAGCCTCTGCCTTCAGCTCAGGTCATGATCCCAGGGTCCTGGGATAGAGCCCCACATTGGGCTCTCCGCTCAGCAGGAAGCCTGCTTCCCTTCCTCTCTCTTTGCCTGCTTCTCTGCCTACTTGTGATCTCTGTCAAATAAATAAATAAAATCTTAAAAAAAAAAAGAGATTTTATTTATTTATTTTTAAGATTTTATTTATTTATTTGACAGACAGGTCACAAGTAGGCAGAGAGGCAGGCAGAGAGAGAGGAGGAAGCAGGCTCTGAGCAGAGAGACCAATGCGGGGCTCGATCCCAGGACCCTGAGATCATGACCTGAGCCGAAGGCAGAGGCTTTAATCCACTGAGCTACCCAGGTGCCCCCCAAATTTTATTTATTTATTTGACAGACAGAGATCACAAGCAGGCAGAGAGGGAGGCAGAGAGAGAGGAGGAAGCAGGCTCCCTGCTGAGCAGAGAGCTCGATTCCGGGCTGGATCCCAGGACCCCAGGACCATGACCTGAGCTGAAGGCAGAGGCTTTAACCCACTGAGCCACCCAGGCGCCCCTATATAATGGAACACTACTCAGCCATCAGAAAGGATGAATACCCACCATTTGCATCAACATGGCTGGAACTGGAGGGGATTACGCTAAAGTGAAGTAAGTCAAGCAGAGAAGACAATTATCCTATGGTTTCATTCAAATGTGGAACATCAGGAATAGTGTGGAGGACCACAGGGGAAGGGAGGGAAAACTGAATGGGAAGAAATCAGAGAAGAGACAAACCATGAGAGACTCTGGACTCCGGGGAACAAACTGAGGATTACAGAAGGGAAGGGGTTTGGGGGAACAGGGTAACTGGGTGATGGGTATTAAGGAAGGCACACGTTGTGATGAGCACTGGGTGTTATATGCAACTAATGAATCACTGAACACTACCTAAAAAACTAATGATGTATGAAATAAACAAGGACACATAGGTGTATCATTAACAATACAGATCTTAAACTTCAGATACTTCCAACAAAACAGGTGGTAAAAGTGGAGGGTCAAGTATTTTGTTTGTTTGTTTGAGGGAAAGATCCTGGTAAGTTTGTGAAATTTACAAGGACAGAGTAACTAGGGAGTCAAATATTTTAAAAACAGACTTGGAAAGGAAAACACTTCAAAGGAATAGGTAATTTAAATAAATTCAAAGTAATGAATGTAAATAAAGAACTACATATGCAATTACAGAGGTGTTTTTAAAAGATTTATTTATTTGAGACAGAGAAAGAGAGCTTGAGCAGGAG
This sequence comes from Taxidea taxus jeffersonii, assembly GCA_003697995.1. Taxonomy (NCBI): domain Eukaryota; kingdom Metazoa; phylum Chordata; class Mammalia; order Carnivora; family Mustelidae; genus Taxidea; species Taxidea taxus. The sequence goes on from RCUC01134231.1 coordinate 74,124, forward strand.
GGGCAGAGAGTAAGGGAGAATCTCAATCAGACTCTGTGCTGAGCACAGAGCCCAATACAGGGCTCAATCTCCCAACCCCCTGAGACCATGATCTGAGCCAAAACCAAGAGGTGGAGGCTTAACCAACTGTGCCACCCAGGCGCACCTAGGTAGTTTTAAACATATTTAGAAAACTCAGAAATTGACCAAACCACTCAGAACACATTCTCAGACAATACAATACAAAAACGACAGCTTAAAAAAATCCGATTTGGAAAGAACAGAAACATACTACTGAATAATGCATAATTAAACCAGTAATCATAAATATAATAAAAATATTTATCACTGAATATCTATGAAAATACTTTACATTCAAAACTTTTGGAAAGTAGTAAAGTAGTGCTTTAAAGTATATTTACTACTTTAAGTATAATTATTAGAAAACAAGAAACAAATGAGGCAAAAGAAGCTAGTGCTTTAAAAGGAATAATGAGATAGACAAACCTCTGACATGATCAAGAAAAAGATACAAATAAAATAAAGGATGAAAAGCAATTATTAAGTAACAGCACAATTTTATGAAGTAATAAAAGTATCAACTACAGGGTGCCTCAGTGGCTCAGATGGTTAAGTGACTGCCTTCAGCTTAGTCATGATCCTGGGTCCCAGGATCAAGTAGGACTTGGTCATACTCCCTGCTTGGCAGGGAGTCTGCTTCTCCCTTCTGACCCTCCCACCTCTCATGCTCTCTCTCATTCTCTCTCTTTCAAATAAATAGATAAAAATATAAAAAAATAAAAAGGATAAAAATATCAACTACAAAATCTAAAGACTGTAATGAAAATTGATATATTTAGAAAGTTTACAAAAAGCCAAAATTAGTACAGTAAGAAATAAAAGTTAGATAGATGAACACTAAAGTAAAAATGGTAATCAAAGACACTTTCCTTAAAAGAAATTCAAAACTAACATGGCTTTAACAAGAGAATTCTCTCAAATTTCAAGGAAGAATTAATCTCTGCCACAGAAAAAATGGTTTCAGAACAGAAGGGCAAGAAACTACCGAAGACAAATTTTACAAAGAAAGGATAACCTTGATTTCAAAGTTGGATAAAGGACAATAAATATTCTGTCAAATTTACACATAAACACAGATGAGAAAATCCTAAATAAGATCTTATATATAACACTGTATTCAAGCAAAACACAATAAAACAAAATGTATTATGTTCAAATAGGATTTATTCTAGAAATACATGGGTGGTATACCATTAGACAGTATCAATTTCATTCAGGCTCATCAAGATATGAAAAGAAATTCCCAGAAAACTCAGAATACAATGCAATTTCTATCTTATATAAGAAAGATCTATCTCAGAAATCACAGCAACAAAGACCTTTAAATACCTGCCTAAAACAACAACAAAAAGATCCACTCTCAGTGGTAAATTTATAGTGCTAAAAGTCCTGCTTAACACAATGAAACAAGAGAACGAAGCAAAAATTTTAAGGTTAAAAAAAGATGAAACAAACTGTTTGCTGGTGATATATATAGTAATTTACATAGTAAATCCAAGAGAACCGACAAACCATCAGAATATGTTAAGACTTCTAATAGGTTGCACATATAAGACTAACAAAAATTAAACACTTCTATGTCTCAGCAATAATCAAGTAGAAAATATCTTTAATACTAAAAACTAATCACATTACAAAACCATAAATAATCTAATATATGAAAAAATTAAACCTTGTGTAGAATACCTAATGAGATATGAATAGAGAAATGTATCATTTATATGCATAAATGACATATAAAGAAATGAATTCTTTCCTAAATCTATCATAAAGTTCAATATTTTATTAGAGAGCCCTGTTCCTCAACCACAGACCCCAACAGTTAAAACCAGAAACAAGACAAGAGAGCTTAAATCTAACCAAACGTTCAAAAGAGCAGGCAGAAAGCATGTAATCATGGGTGAGGATCAGTATGTGTTTAGCCCACATAATGGGCTGATTTATTACACTTTCTTCAGGCACTGATGAAGGTGTTTTTGTAGTGACCAGAACATCCCTTACAGGCAGACCAAAAAAGTTCTGGTAGCAAAAGAATGCCTGGAAGACCACATCCCTCACATCCCCTTCCCTGCCCATTATGTGGGCTAAACACATACTTACCCTCAACCATGACTGCGTGCTCTCTGCCTGCTCTCTTGCACATACACCCCTGAACCTCTCTTTACAGAATTCTAGGTTTCCATTTGCTGGTGAGGTTGGCTGTTAAGACCTGAGCCTATCATGTCCCCTGCTCCCTTTCTCTTTTCCAAACCTTCATGTCTTGAGAGTTAATGGCCTCTCTTGTAATGAGTTTATCTGAATTTGTTTGGCAATAGTGGTGGCTAAGAGCTATGTTTTCAATTTGTCCAGCCCCTTCATTATTCCCCGGAAGGAGTAGTTTGGCACACAAAGGCTTGCCCATTTGTTTCCTGAGTTAGCAGTTTGAGAGACTGTTTGGTAACAAATGCAGTCCTAATATTTAAAAATTCCAGCAAAAGTTTTTGAGGAATTAGACAGACATACTAAAAAAAAAAGTTCATACAGAAGAAAAGTAATCCAGAAGTAGCTAGTGGATTTTAAAAAAGAAAGGCAAAGAAGAAGGAACCAACCAAAAAGAGGGGGGCTTATTTATGACATATACTGTATTATAAAGCTATAACGATAAAAAGTAGGTACTACATCAGAAAGAGAGAAAAAAAAATCAAAACAACAGCCTGACATAGATGGTTTTTTGGAATGTGATAGATACGCATTAACAAACTGGGATGAAGACTTGTAATGACTTTATTAAGACCTACATTCTCTCACATTCATTCTTCCCAGTTTTTAGTCAAAGCTCTGTAGGTAATTACTGCTAATTAAACTTTTCTATCACTTGAATGACACAATTTAAATGCCTTATTTCCTTTCTCATAGTTCTATACCATTTCAAAGGAGCCTATCTGAAAAACCTATCCCTTCTGAGGCCTTCTCTCTCTCTCCCTCTTTTTATTTTTATTTTTTTCTCTCCCTCTTTTTAAATAGAAAGGCACATTACTTTGCTGGTATTTTCTCTGGACTGCATAAGAGAACTTTTACATGGGACAGTCAAAATAAAAAACAGAAAAAGAGAAAAATAGTAAACATTTTGTTTCAAACCTAACCTTAAAAGTGTAAAAGTAGAACCTAAAGTGATAAGACATACATTAGTGTTATATATGTGAAGTACATCAATAATGCCAAGAAAAAGACATTAAAATACCAAGATTAAATTATTGAAAAAAAAATTTTTTTTTTCAAGTAGGCTTACACCCAGCATGAAGCCCAGTGCAGGGCTCATGACCCTGAGATCAAGGCGTGAGCTGACATCAAGAGTTTGACACCTAACTGACTGAGCCACCCAGGTGCTCCCAGTATTAAATTATTAACAAATATTATACTTACTGAAGTATCAGAGTAACCAGTCGAATAGCTTCAACAGCAACATCATATTCCTTATCAAGTGTCATTGATACAATGCGATCCTGAAAAAAAAAATTAAAAATCAAACCAAACATGAGCAGAAAATAAGATGGAACAGATCTAAGGCAGTATCTTTGGGAAGTACATGCAAGGCTAATGGTACATTAAATGGAAAGCTTTACTCTTAAACCCTTATTACCACTGTCATACTCAAACAAAGGAGGTATTAGTATAAATGTTCATAAGCTAAAATCTAAAATCATTCTCATTAACTAGCATTCCCTAACACTGAGACAAATAAAACTTAATGTGCAAAATATTATAACTATAAAAAAGCTATTTATAAAGAAAATGTTCCTTTAAGCAGGAGAGCCTTCTGTTGAAGGCAATAAATAAGAACTCATGTTGGCAATAACTTTTGTAAAGCAGAAATTCATTCATCTATTTAAGACAGGTTTATTTAAACAATTTATAGTAAAGAATATGTTCTAAACACTTGTTATGGTAATATTATTTGCTAAATTATCTTTAACTAGCATTTTAAAAATAAAAAACAAAATAAACTAAGCATTCTTGATGCTTACCTTGAATCGGTTAGTGAATAACTCCAATTTGGGGAATAATTCTCTATTGGTATATAGACTCTGTAGAGCTTTCAAACATTTCAGTCTGACTTCTCCTTGCTTCAGGAATAGAAATAAAAACACAATAGAAGTAGTCAATTCCATGCCAAAGAAGCTGAAAAGATTTAAGCCTATGTGAAGACTAATTATCAGCTTATCCATTTAATTTACATCATTCTGTAATTCAACAAAGGGTAGAACTTAGCAATGTACAGTCTAGGTTGTACTTCTATTTAATTAAAAATGCACTGAAAACCCCTTGAGAATAAGCTACAAACTTTTTCAAGTATTTATTAACTCTGACTCAATATGGAGTATTTCCCATGTTGTACTGTCACATTCTGAGAAAATTTTTAACCTATGGTTTTAATTTCAGAAAGCTATGCTGATTTGCCCTTTATAGAACTACTAAAATCCTGTAGAAAAAACTAATTTCATATGATAGGATCATCATTTATTCATTTAACAAATATTTTCTGGGTTCCTTTTACATCCCAGAAAGAGGAGAGTTAGGAAAACAGGTAAATATTCTTATATTTAGAACAGAGGCAAATGGATAGAGTGAAATAGTGAGGTTGCTATTTATTAGTGGATTATCTTTAATAAAGTCATTAACTTAGGGTAGAAAATGTTGGTGAAGATCATGAGAAATTTGGCCACTTCAGGATCATTAGAAATTTAGCCAATTCGTTCAACATATTCAAAGGACACTGAAATGTCTATTAAAAAAAAAAAAAAAAGTATGTGCTATAACAGAAGTCGAAGTCTTAGAAGCAAACAAAATTAGATTTTATTTCCAATAACACAGCTTATTAGCAACAAGAAAGATGACAAGTATATTAATCACTCTGATACTCAGTCTTTCATTTATAAAATGATGGTAACCAACTTCATAAGCAAGGATTAATGCAGATGTATGCTGGTCACGGTTTATTATTACTATTATTATTTTTTAAAGATTTTATTTATTTTTGAAAGAGAGAGAGAGAGGGAGAGAGCACACAAGCAGTGGGAGTGGCAAGCAGAGGGAGAAGCAGGCTTCCTGCTGAGCAAAAAGCCCTATGTGGGACTTCATTCCAGGACCCTGGGATCATTACCTGAGCCCAAAGCAGACACTTAACTGACTGAACTACCCAGGAGTCTCTATTATTTTATTTTACTTTTTTAGAGAGGAAGGAGGGGGCAGAGGGAGAGAATCTTAAGCAGGCTCCATACCCAGCATGGAGCCTGAGGCGGGGAGGAGCTCGATCTTACGACCCTGAGCCGAAATAAAAGTCAGACACTTGAGTGACTAAGCCACCCAGATCCCCTGCTGGTGAAAGTTTAATAACAAGTTCTGAGGGGTGGGGGCCCTGAACTGTTGCATTTGCATATTTCTGTGATATAAACACTCCATCCCCAATTTCGAGCTAGCAATGAAATGTCATTGAACTCATATTTGCAAAGGGATGTGCATAATAACTCTCTTGCAACCTAATCAGGTGTTCTCTGGTACACCATTGAATGAGATGATGTTTGTTGGTAAAGTCACTAGGACATAGGAGGTACCTGGGATACTTGTAGTAGATGCTCTTGATGCCCAAACTGGATTCCCATATTCTACTATACAGGCTAATCTTCCCGCTTGCTCCTGTGGTGACTGCTAATGGTTCATACCTACACTTTTCTCTGGAGATCTGCCCAGGGTTGAAAAGAATCACCTGGCAGAGATTTCTGGGAGGTTACGATCCACACTGCCCTCCTGTCTACACCCTTTCCCTCCCTCCAGGATGAGGCCCATAGCCAGTGGAGAATGATAGAGGATAAAACAGCCTAACCTCCTTGTTTCAGGGCAGGAAAACCTCTAAGATAACCTTTTAATATGAAATTAGTAATTAAATATATGCTACAGAGTGCTGCAGGAATAGGCCAGTAAGAACCAGGAAAATATGCTTGGTGGTTGCTGAGGGTATGGTTAGAGAAAACAAGATATGGGAGAGTTCTTGGATACAGGGCACTCACTCTCCTTTGAAACAGGATGTAAGGCTCTGTAAGGGCCTTTGGAAATGGCCTAACATCTTACTGGGTAGCTCTAGCAAAAAGCAATGGTGGGTATTAAATGACATAGAGATGACAAAATCACTGTAGCACACTGTGAAGGAAGGAATTTAAAGACACAGGAAAACATGCCAGAAAGGATCTATTATTAAACTCAGAAGACCTACCAGTTGAATATGTTCCTCATGAGGGCTCTGAGAATACTGTTTAAAGGAAACTACCAGTGGTACAGGCATAGACATTCCTGAGAAGATTCACAGTTAAGTGTGTTCTACAGTTTAGGGCTGACAGAAGACACTCAAAAAATTTTAGCTTCTGATAGCAATGGAGATATGAGCACAGAGTAGCATAGACAAGGTAGAATTCTCATAACTAGTAGATGCGGGTTGGGGGAGGGGAGGCATAATAACTTTAATGGATAGCAAAGTCAGAGGGCAGTCCATAGAGATCTATGGGAATGGCTCACAGGACATGGTCTTCCAGGAGGCAAAATAGGGGGGAAGCCAACAAAAGTATTACGTGATACATATACTTACAAAAAAAACAACGATATGTGAGCAAAAGACTAAGGACAGCTGTCCCAACATAAAATCACAACCCCAGATCTCAGATAGCATGTAAATAGTTTCCTCACTTCTCTCCAATTACAGATTTGAAAATAATGACATTAAAGATCAAATAAGTCCATCTACCTAAGTTCACACACCCAGTTATAAGTAGAGAAAAGACATTAACTGAATTTTATCTCTACTTTGTCTAGTGATGCCTCCTGTCAACTACCTCTCTTCCTAAATCTTGGTTCTTTATTTGTAACATGCCCTGCCTACACTACAGCAACTTAACAAATAAGATGGTACCCATGACAGTACTTCAGAAAACTGTATAATAACTGATATGAAAACTCCAGTTGCCTTTTTGGTAACTGCTCTATCTGGGGCTCAACTATACTCTGCAAGTTGTTTCTATTATACTATCTAAAAGCTTTGTTGTTTTTCCATTACACAAAATCTGACTGAAATGTGAATACTCCTTAACAGTGCCTAACACATACCTGCTCCTCAATAACTAATTTTTTAACAATTTTTACTTATTTATTTTGGGTTCCTTGGATATTAGTGCCCCAATGACAATAATTTTAGGTCCCCATGGGGGTACAATTAAAACAACGGCTTTGGGTAGTTTTGAGGAGTTTTGAGGAGGTGTAGTTACTTATGATAGGTAAGTCTACATGGGCTTCTAGATGGAGTCCTTTAGACCATTTTGGATGCTAATGATTGTGATTCCCACCACTGAGTACATAAATAGATATTAACACTTTGGCTGTGTGTGGTACTGAATGCCATCACCACCTCAAGGGGTAGGCACCACAATAAGGGCAGACTCAAGCATTATGGACAAGGTACGTTCCTTACCAACACCATGCCCAAAGTATGGAACACTGTTCAACAAAAATACTGAAAAGGACATTATTCTGTTAATTCAACACTTAAGATAAGTAGAGGTGCTATTAACCAACCTGTCAAAATCTAACAGCCCAGTCTGGCCAGTCAAGAAGGCCTCTGGTCCTCAGAGGCTGACAGATTATCACAGGTTAAACATGGAAGTTCCTGCTTGGGCCCTTGACATTATTACCATTACTTCAATGGTGGCAATCCATATGGAAAATCTGTACACTGTTACTGATCTGGCTAATGACTTTTATTTGGTTCCTTTGCAGGATGAGGATTAGGACCAATTTGCATTCATACAGAACAGCCTGCAATATGCCATTACTGAATGGGCTTGATGAAAAGTATGTGGCTATCGTGCTGTACTTGGTCACTGACAGAATGATTAGTGCCCATTTGAATATAAAACTAGACAAAGTCCTGAGCCTGGCACAGCACATACAATCCCTAGGGGCCACTTGGGTAGGAAACCAAAGAAGTATCCCAGAAACAATCAAACAATAGAGGCCCTAGCAGCAACCACTAATAAAAAGGAAGCCCAACTGCTAGAGGGCCTTTTTGAGTAGTTTAAATAGCATGGGTCCCACCAGGGTGCTTTCTTGGCTCCTTTCACTGAGATGACCCACAGACTAGTCAATTTTAAATGAAACTTTTTGCAGCAGCAGGCCTTAAAAGCTGTTCAACAAGCCATGGGCCAGGCACAGCTTTTGGAACCTTTGAAACTTGTTAGTCTGATGGAACTGCAGGTTTCCACAACCCCCCTACATACTGATTGGTCTGTGGCAGCAGGAAATTGTCACTGGGGTGCACTGTCCTCATGGACTCTGAATCCGAAACCCTCCAGAAGCTACCACCCCCTGCAAAGATTTATTTAGTTGTGGGGAGCAGAGGGAGAGAATCTTCAAGCAGACTCCCCACTGAGCACACAGCCCAACGTGGGGCATGATCCCATGAGGTGGAGACCTGAGCTGAAACCAAGAGTCAGATGCTTAATCGACTGAGTCACCTAGGAGCCCCACAATATACCCTTTTTGAATGACATTTCTTTGCTTGCTCTTGGGCACTAATAAACATGGAGCATTGTACATCTAGAATGCCACATATGACACTGCAACCTGAATTACCCATTTTCACTTGGGTGATGACAAAGCCTACCAGTAAAATTAAAAAGGCTCAACAAAGTTCAATCATAAAATGGAAATGGTACTTCCAAGATCAGGCCTGGCTAGCATCCCAAAGGACTAGCAGGCTCCAAAAGCAAATAACCAGCTTATCAGAAAGGTGCAAACAACTCACAGAGAATGCTTTGGCCCCTCCTAGGGCTACCTGGAGCACAAGATTAAAAAATGTGCAGTAATCCATGGTTTATTGACCACTCTGTGAAACTAAAGCAGATAGGGTCTGCAGAGTTGCAGATGCCATTTGACCAATGGATGGTCATCTTTTGACTGAGAAAAGATGTGGACATTCTACCCAACGGGCCAAGACCTGTGCTATGGTGGTGGCCATGCAGGTCACCCCTACCAGCATGCCCTGATCCATTTCACCAACTCATGGGCTGTTACCAATGGTTAGGAGAATGGCAACTAAAGGACTGGACTATTAAGGGATGTCCTGTGTGTGGAAAATAACGAAGGCAGCAGCTTGCTGTCTTGGATGAAAACACATATGTCACTCATGTGGATACTCATGGGAACAGACCTTTTAAAATAAAAGCATAAATAGCACTCTTGTGCCAATCCAGCTTGTGCCTAGCTGATTGCAATAATCTCCCAGTGGGTACATCTATGAACTGGACATGGGAGCCTTTTCCGATGTAAAAAATGTGATTGGATGCTGGCTGAAATTCTCACAGCTGTCCCCGAATATTGTCATATTTTTGGGTATCCTGTAAGATTTCACTCTGGCCAAGGAATATCCTTCATTACCCAAGTAAGACAACAAATGGGCATAATCCCATGGAAATGTACTTTCCATGCACAATCACCAGCATGCCAATAGAGCCACTAAATGAATAAATGATTGATTTACACAGCAACTAAAGAAAGAATATCAAGGCAGCCTACTCGTGAATTGGTACCCTCATCTGACTAGGGCTGTATGGCTACTAAACAATGCACTGTAGTGCAAGAGAAACGTGGCCCTACAATGCATACTGAGAAATACTGAACTTGGATGGGATGGGGGTAGAGTAGGCAAATATGTGTTCAGATTGTGCCTGCAAAGTCCCAATTTCAGTATACCAAATCATTCTTTTTGTCACTTGGGAATGTACGTCTTTGGGGTGGTTTACAGTTCTGCTGTCATAGCACACCAGACATGGCCTCCTGATTCTAATCTGGATGTGATGCTTCCTCCCTTGGGCACCTCCCTCCTATGGGAAACCACAAGGGTGGGAGACAAAACCAAGAAGTATCATGGTGCTAGGGTCCTTCTAGTTGTGTTGGGAACATCTGACCCTTCAAATCAGGTGGGTGACATTACTGGACAAGTCAAGATTATGCAGCACATGGCCTCCCTTTTGGGATTGGCCAACTGAGGAGAATAAGTCTAGGTCAAGCAACAATACACTAGGTGCTCAAAAAAGCAGTAAGTACCATCAGGATTGGGACAGACAGCATAGGTTGCAATACCCAGGCAATCAGCACCCCAAATAGTAGACTAGGGCATTTCAGGCCTCAGAAGGTTCATGGAGTGAAGGATAGGTAGGAATAATATTCTTTCTTCTCATTTCTACAGCATCCTCTGCTACAGAATTCCTGGTATAACAACACCTTGATAAAAATCAGTACATCCATATGTTTATAAAAAAAATTAAAAAAAAATAAAGATAAGAAAAAAAAAGATATATGATAAAAAAAAAATCAGTACATCCATAGTGAATGAAGGCAAACTTAACCAATGCTGGATTTGTCATTCCAGAATAAAGTTCCTCTTATCCTACATTCCCACTGTAAAGGATGTGGTCAATACACAACTACTCAGACGTTCCTCAAGCTATCAATGGGTCAAATCACCAGGTGAGTCCTTCAATACAGGTCCAGATGCAGGCATACTCGAGTCCCCTGCTTTAATATTATCTATGATGTGACAGAAAAAGACCCCTGTACCAAAATGGTTATTACTGATCTATACTGACATTCTGGAATTGGAAGTCCAATACGTAACTTTTCTCTCTCTGCAATCACAAGGCAATAGCAGGCTGGGACTGTATATAACTGAACTCGTATTATGAGAACAAATCCCTGGCAGATGTCACTTGCATCCCTCTGGATTATATATTTCTCTGTTGACTCTAATGGACAACAAAATGTATGCCTTCAAGGGAAAGATTTTATTGCCTCATTATCCATGTCAAGAACTGCACAGAGGGCTGGAAAGGACCCACTTTGCTAACACACTACAGAGTGGTACACAGTTCTCTCCCAGGAAGGCAAATTAACCACTGGTTTCATTCAATTATCCAGATTCAAATACTGGGTATAGGTATATGGCTCCTAGAAAAAATGATATATGTCCTTAACCATGGCAGAAGTAGTTAGCGCTACTGTCTAAGCCATACAAGATCAACAAGACTCAGTGAACTCACCAGCCTACATGGTGACAGACAGCCCTCAATCATATGGTGGCAGAAGAGGGTGGTGTTTGTGTGACTCCCAGCATTTTCTGCTGTTGTATGTCAACCATTCAGGTATGTTAAAACATGAGCTGGTAAATATCCACACACAGGTGGGATGGTCATTAGCAGTACATTCACAATCCCTTCAGACTCGGTTTTTAACCTTTTTAGTTGGCTTACTCCAGACACCTGAGGTTCCTACTTGAAGATAATTCTCAAAAGAAGCCTAGTCATTCTCCTGGGTCTGGCTCCCTTAATCATCCTGGTGAAGTGCCATCCAAATGACAGGGAAGCTTTATGAGAAATCCACATCCATATAGGTTGTTCAAGGACCCTACTGGACCCAATTCTGGCTCCAAGTTTGGGGTGGGCAACGGTCCTACAGGATTTGATATGCTTTATCTGCCACTTCAGGGGCAAGCAGGGGTGAGGTATGGAATGTTGGGAAAGGCAGTCCTCTATATACAGTCTTTTGACTCTGCCTGGCTGCTAAGAATGGGCTATGGGACTGGAACATTTCATTATCAATAAATGAGCCTTTGCAATCATGGCTGGGGTAACTGCCTTGTGTGGGAATATGTTTCCTATTTCAGACTCAGTGTGGGTTCTCTTGTCCTGCTCACATATTTTAAGTCATATGGCACCTGGCCAAACTCAATCTATCTCCTGAGGGGAGGGGGCAAGGTCCTTAGCTCTGTAGCATAAGAGAGGTGCATGCAGGGAAAGTGCCCTGTGTTGATTGCTGCCCCTGGGGGACCAATGCCCACTAGTGAAACCAGTTTTGCTCTGCCCCTCGTATGTGAGTAAAGTACTGTGTCATCCAGTGCTTGACTGTGTTGTGTTTTCCTTGGTGAACCTGATATCAAGACTGAGTGGGCACAAATGTTAGAACTTCTACCTCTGATGACAGGCATCAGGTATCATTTGCTTGGCAAATACATACTAAAAAAGTTTTGGGGAAACTTGAAAGAAATAGGGTATGGGATAAGTCAACACAGAGAAGATAAAATGGGGTGGACTAACAGAAAATAGACCCCACCCAAGCTCTAAGAGATTTTGATATGAGGAATCAAGCACATATAAGAAAGTAGAAGGACTGGGGGTGCCTGGGTGGCTCAGTCTACTAAGTGTCCAACTCATGATTTCGGCTCAGGTCATGATCCAGGGCTCTAAGACCAAGCCCTGTGTTGGGCCCCATGCTGGGTGTGGAGCCTGCTTAAGAGTCTCTCTCTTCATCTGCCCCTATCCCCCAAAATAAATGAAAATTTAAAAAGTAGAATTATACACCTAAGCCAAGTGGAAAGTGAAAGTAATACAGAGCAATAGTGACAAACTATAAAGGAAAGAGAAAGGTAATCTAGTGTCCTGAGCATAAATAATAAAAAGACTAAGATATTTAGTTTAGAACACAGAGATTACTATAGTTGTGTTTAAATCAGACCAATTCTGTGTCACCAACAATGAAAGAACCAAAAACCAATGGGTAGAGAATTTAGAAATAAGTTTTGGTCAATAGAAAGACAAACTGAATTTCTAAAAAATAACTCCTTTAGTTGTTAGAAATTGCTGCCTTTCTACTGACTAAAACTTATGTAAAATTTATATAAACTGGCAGTATCAAAAAATGTCTTACTGGGAAGGGTAGACTGATATTCTAAAATCAAGACACAGGAGCATCAAATCCCTGTTGTACACCTTAAACTACTATAATGTTATGTCAATTATATTTCCATAAAACTGAAAAAATGCAATTTACAATTACAATGTAAACTTTAGAAAAAAGACAGGGAATTTTATCAGCTCATTTGAAAAGGCACAGGACAGTCTGAAGGCACAGGCCATGGCCTATAGAATAAGCAGTTTCAAACTGATGATTAAAAGGAGAAAAAGCTGGGATGGCTGGGTGGCTCAGTTGGTTGAGCAGCTGCCTTTGGCTCAGGTCATGATCCCAGCGTCCTGGGATCAAGTCCCACATTGGGGGTCCTTGCTCAGCAGGGAGCCTGCTTCTCCCTCTGCCTCTGCCTGCCACTCTGTCTGCCTGTGCTCACTCTCTCTAACAAAAAATAAAATAAAATAAAATAAAAGGAGAAAAAGCAAATGACTACACCCCTCAGGGAAAAAAAATAGTATAAGATTACAGTGATATTAGAATAACCAAAACAAAAGGTGAGAAGGGATTAATACTTATAGCTTTTCTTTTTTTTAACTTTTTTTTTTAAGATTTTATTTATTTGAGAGACAGAGATCACAAGTAGGCAGAGAGGCAGACAGAGATAGAGGAAGAGAAGAAGGCTCCCTGCTGAGCAGAAAGCCCGATGCAGGGCTCGATCCCAGGACCCTGGAATCATGACCCGAGCGGAAGGCAGAGGCTTTAACCCACTGAGCCACCCAGGCGCCCCAATACTTATAGCTTTTCTAAATTAGGTAATGGGAGACTGTAAAAGAAGTTTATAAAAACATTTTACTGAAAACAGTATCCTTATACCATTTTATCAACAATAAACAAAACCTCCCTCCTTCTTCCTTTATCTGGACAGAAAGCTTTTACAGAGTTTAATGATTTATTTTAAAATAATGGTGGTTTGTTTCTTGGTAAGCCACCAAAAAAAAAAAATGTGTTTTTCCCAGAGGAAGAAAACTGCTAGGGTAGTGCTGGGGAATAAAATGCAGAACTTTAGATGTATTCCTACTAAAAAGTTTGTCTTGTTGATTTAGCCAAGTGTGTACACCTGTAAGGACATGCTGTATAATTCTTGCTCTCACAATGTATAAAATTTAATTGTATAAACCTGAGATGAGGTTTAGCTGTGCAAGTCCCAAATTCCACATGAGGATTAGAAAAAGAAAACCTAGGATTATGCTTGGGGATTATTAGTGTAGAGAAAAGAATTTTGAAATGCTAGGGAAGATAAATATTCAGGAAAAAATTCACTATGTACTAACTGACTATTCCTCCAAATTAAGTATGGGATTGAGAGCCCCTTTTAATCATTAATTAAAAATAAGTAAGAAGAAGTAAGAAGAATGAATCCAACAAAGAGGGACACAGAACAGAAGTCTACAGAGACAATCTATAGAAACAAGGACTTCACAGGCAACATGATGTCCATAAAGACTTATCTTTCAATAATCACTCTCAACGTGAACGGCCTAAATGCTCCCATAAACAGCACAGGATTGCAGACTGGATAAAACAAAAGGACCCGTCCATATGCTGTCTACAAGAGACGCATTTTGAACCTAAAGATACACCCAGACTGAAAGTGAAGGGATGAAGAACCATCTTTCAGGCCAACGGGCCTCAAAAGAAAGATGGGGTAGCGATTCTCATACCAGATAAATTAGATTTTACGCTAAACACTTAAGTCAGAGATACAGAAAGACACTACTACATCATTCTTAAAGGGTCTATCCACCAAGAAGATCTAACAATTGTAAATATTTATGCCCCAACATGGGAGCAACCAACTACACAAGCCACCTGTTAATCAAAATAAAGAGTCATACTGATATGAATACATTAATTGTAGGGTATCTTAACATGCTACTCTCAGCAACAGACAGATCTTCTAAGCAGAAAATCAACAAAGAAATCAGAGCTCTGAATGACACATTGGACCAGACAACAGAATACTCATTCTTCTCAATTGCCCATAGAACTTCCTACAGAATAGACCACATACTGGGTCACAAATCAGGGTTCAACTGATACCAAAAGACCGAGATTATTCCTTGCATATTCTCAGACCACAGTGCTTTGAAACTGGAACTCAATCACAAGAAAAAGTTTGGAAGGAAATCAAACACCTGGAAGCTAAAGACCATCCTGCTCAAGAATGTCTGGATCAATCAAGAAATCAAGGAAGAACTTAAACAATTCATGGAAACAAATGAGAATGAAGACACTTCGGTCCAAAACCTATGGGTTACAGCAAAAGCGGTCCTAAGGGGGAAATACATAGCCATCCAAGCCTCACTCAAAAAAAAACTGAAAAATCCTAAATACAACAACTCTCTTTACACCTTAAGGAACTGGAAAATCAATAACAAATTAAGCCAACCCCACGCACAAGAAGGGAATAATTAAGATTAGAGCAGAGATCAATGAATTAGAAACTAGAGATACAGTAGAACGTATCAATGAAACTAGAAGCTGGTTCTTTAAAAGAATTAATAAGATCGATAAACCACTGGCCAAACTAATCCAAAACAAAGAGGACCCAAATTAATAAAATCATGAATGAAAGGGGAGAGATCACGAATGACACCAAGGAAATAGAAACAATCATCAGAAATTATTATCAACAGCTGTATGCCAATATGCTAATCAACCTAGAAGAAATGAATGCATCCCTGGAAACATATAAACTTCCAAGACTGAAACAGGAAGAAACTGACAATATGAATAGACCGATATCTAGTAAGAGGATTGAAGCAGTGATCAAAAACCTCCCAAAAAACCTCAAGACCTGATGGATTCCCTGGGGAATTCTACCAAACATTCAAAGAAGAAATAATACCTATTTTCCTGAAGCTGTTTCAAAAAATAGAAACAGAAGGAAAACTTCCAGACTCTTTTTATGAAGCCAGTATTAACCCAATCCCTAAACCAGGCAAAGACCCCATCAAAAAGGAGAATTTCAGACCAATATCCCTGATGAATATGGATGCCAAGATTCTCAACAAGATCCTAGCTAACAGGATCCAACAGTACATTAAAAAGATTATCCCCCATAGCAGGTGGGATTTATCCCGGTGAGGTAAGGGTGGTTCAGCATTCACAAATCAATCAGTGTGATAGAACAAATCAATAAGAGAAGAGAGACCACATGGTCCTCTCAACTGATTCAGAAAAAGCATTTGACAAGATACAGCATCCATTCCTGATTAAAACTCTTCAAAGTATAGGGATAGAGGGAACATTCCTCAGCTTCATAAATCTATCTATGAAAAACCCAGAGTGTATATCATTCTCAATAGGGAAAAGCTGAGAGCCTTCCCACTGAGATCAGGAACACGACAAGGATGCCCACTCTCACCATTGTTGTTCAATATAGTACTAGAAGTCCTAGCAACAGCAATCAGACAACAAGAAGAAACAAACTGTATTCCAATCGGCAAAGAAGAAATCAAACCCTATCTCTTCACAGATGACATGATACTTAAAATGGAAAACCCAAAAGACTCCACCCCAAACTACTAGAACTCATACAGCAATTCAGTAATGTGGCACAATACAAAACCAATGCACAGAAATCAGTTGCTGTCTTATACACTAACAATGAAAATATAGAAAGGGAAATTAGAGAATCAATTCCATTTACTGTAGCACCAAGAACCATAAGATACCTGGGAATAATCCTAACCAAAGAGCTAAAGGATCTGTACCCGAAGAACTATAGAACACTCATGAAAGAAATTGAAGAAAACACAAAAAGATGGAAAAGCAATCCATGCTCATGGATTGGAAGAATAAACGTTAAAATGTCTATACTGGCTAGAGTAATCTATACTTTCAATGCCATCCTCATCAAAATTCCACCAGAAAAGACCCTGAATCACTAAGGAAATGTTGAAAAAGAAAAAACTGGGGCATCATGTTGCCTGATCTCAAGCTTTATTACAAAGCTATGATCACCAAGACAGCATGGTAATGGGACAGAAACAGGCACA
Organism: Taxidea taxus jeffersonii; assembly: GCA_003697995.1. Lineage (NCBI taxonomy): Eukaryota > Metazoa > Chordata > Mammalia > Carnivora > Mustelidae > Taxidea > Taxidea taxus. The sequence continues at coordinate 91,004 of RCUC01134231.1, forward strand.
TAGACCAGTGGAACAGAATAGAGTCCAGATATGGACCCTCAGCTCTATGGTCAAATAATCTTCGACAAAGCAGGAAAAAATATCCAGTGTTGAAAAAAGACAGTCTCTTCAATAAATGGTGCTGGGAAATTTGGACAGCTACGTATAGAAGAATGGTTGGTAAGGAGAGTCAATTTGTTGAAAAAATTTTATAAAGATAAACTCGAAATGGATAAAAGATCTCAATGTGAGGCAGGAATCTATCAAAATTCTAGAGAACATAGCCAGTAACCTCTTTGACATCAGACACAGCAACTTCTCTTAAGACATGTCTCCAAAGGCAAAGGAAACAGAAGCAAAAATGAACTTTTGGGACTTCATCAAGATCAAAAGCTTCTTCACAGCAAAGGAAAGTCAACAAAACAAAGAGGCAACCCACGGAATGGGAGAAGATATTCACAAATGACAATACAGACAAAGGGCTGATAAACCAAGATCTATAAAGAACTCCTCAAACTAAACACACACAAAACAGATAATCACACTGGGGTGCCTGGGTGGATCAGTGGGTTAAAACAGATAATCACATAATAAAATGGGCAGGAGACATGAACAGACACTTCTCCAAAGAAGACATACAAATGACTAACAGACACAGGAAAAAATGTTCATCATCATTAGCCATCAGGGAAATTCAAATCAAAACCTCACTGAGAGGGATGCCTGGGTGGCTCAGTTGGTTAAGCGGCTGCCTTTGGCTCAGGTCATGATCCCAGCGTCCTGGGATCAAGTCCCACATCAGGCTCCTTGCTCAGCAGGGAGCCTGCTTCTCCCTCTGCCTCTGCCTGCCACTCTGTCTGCCTGTGCTCGCTCCTGCTCTCTGACAAATAAATAAATAAATAAAATCTTAAAAAAAAAAAAAACACCTCACTGAGATACCACCTTACAAAAGTTAGAATGGCCAAAATTATCAGGACAGTAAACAACAGGTGTTGGAGAAGATGTGGAGAAAGGGGAACCCTCTTACACTGTTGGTGGGAATGCAAGCTGGTGCAGCCACTTTGGAAAACAGTGTGGAGAAAATAGAGCTTCCCTATGACCCTGCAATTGCACTACTAGGTATTTACCCCAAAGATACAGATATAGTGAAAAGAAGGGCCATTTGTACCCCAATGTTCATAGCAGCAATGGCCACAATTGCCAAACTGTAGAAAGAGCCAAGATGCCCTTCAACAGACGAATGGATAAAGATTTGGTCCATATATACAATGGTGTATTACGCCTCCATCAGAGGATAAATACCCAACATTTGTGTCAACATGTATGGGACTGGAGGAGATTATGCTGAGTGAAATAAGAAGAGAAAGTCCATCATGATATGGTTTCACTTACTTGTGGAGCATAAGGAATAACATGGAGGACATTAGGAGAAGGAAAGGAAAAGTAAATTGGGGTAAATCAGAGGGGGAGACGAAGCACGAGAGACTATGGACTCTGAGAAACAATCGGAGGGTTTTAGAAGGCAGGGGGTTGGGGGAATGGGTTAGCCTGGTGGTGGGTATTAAGGAGGGCATATATTGCATTGAGCACTGGGTGTGGTGCATAAACAATGAATCTTGGAACACTGAAAAAATAAAAAATAATTGTGACGTTAAACAGGCCAACTTGTGATGATCTCCCTATACTCTGAACTTAGAGCAAAAATTGCCTGTAAAATTCCCAAGGGCTGTTTTATTATAATATATGTAATTTTGTGGTTTTCAAAATGTCTTTGATAATACTTAAATAGCATGCTGCTATTTATTTTAGAAAGATTTGTTTATTAATTTTAGGGAGAGAGGGCGTGCTCATGATGGGGGCTGGAAGGAGGGGCAGAGGTCAGGGGAGAGCGAGAATCTCAAGCAGACTCCCTGGCTAGCACTGAGGCTGACAGGGGTTTCCTTCTCACAACCCTGAGATCACGACCCCAGCCGAAATCAAGAGTCAGACACTCAACCGACTGAGCCACTCAGGTGCCCCATCATGGGGCTATTTAAAAAGTAAATGCTCTACAGGCTATTAACAGTGATACACAGAAAATAAGTCTTAGAATATTACCAAAATTGACTTAAAAGTCTAACGATGTAATAAATGCATTAAAAAATGTCTTCTAATAGCTATGATACTTCTAACAATTCAAATAACAGACAATAACAGTTTAAAATGAATTGTAGTATTTCTGTATTGTGAATATCTGGCAATTCAAGTAATAGAATGTCAGGTCATTCAATATAAAAATTCCAATAATTTGTCACTCCTACCCTTGGTTATTTTGAGGATTACTTATTCAGGATTTGATAATGTGGGATTCCTTTTAAAATCAGGACCTTTGCTAAAGACATAGAAATAAAAAGATTTTTAGATCAAATATTCTAAAATCGAATAAATCTATTCAACTCTGATAAAACACTCTACTGTGGTATGACCTTAATAAATTCAAAAGAAAAGTTTTATTGTTACATATTAAGAGAAACAAAGAATTCCTTTTGATTTCAAACTAGAAAAAGATTGTAATAAGTTTCTTAGGATGCTATATTCTCTTAAAACTTTAGATGTACCAGGTTGTCAACCTGGTTTAAGATAGTACGACAACTAAATAAGACAGAGTTTTCATGTGGGCCAATGTCTCAAGTTTTGTCATGGCCATCAAATGAATAGTTATTCAAGTGTATCATCTTAAATTTCCATTATTATTACAACTCCTAGAAAACCAACCACTGCCATCTTAATTCCTAGCAGTCTAGTACCTTGTACAAGCATATCTTTTATGAAAGTCTGGAAGAGAGTAACTTACCCTATCATGAAGAGTCCAGCCAACATATTTTAGGTAACTGTCATTTAGGAAGGCATCACTATACATTTTCATCCATACTCCAATTTCTTCAATACAAATGGCTCTAATCTCAGCAATAGCATCACTAGAGGAGAAAAAAAAAAACAAACCTCAGATTAACATCCCAATCTAGAATGTACTTCATAATAATTTTCAGCAAGTAATAAATATTATATCCAATATACTCTCAAAAGTCCTACAATTTGAGTATCTTCTATTTTTTAGATGTTTTCTTTTTTTTTTTTTTTAAGATTTTATTTATTTATTTGAGAGAGCACAAGCAAGGAAGAGGGGCAGAGAAGAGGGAGCAGTAGACTCCCTGCTGAGCAGGGAGCCTGATGCAGAGCTTGATCCCAGGATGCTGGGATCATGACCTGAGCTGAAGGCAGACACGTAACTGACTGAGCCACCCGGCTGCCCCTACTATCAGTATCAAACTGAAAAACAATTCTGGAAATAATCTTTCACTTTATTTTCACTGGAGTAGGAAATGGTACTTGGAGCTTTCTGAAAGCCTCCCAACTATTATGGAGTCAACAAACACGTTAAATCTGAGGAAACCAACATACCACCATACCACAGAATAACACAGAACTTAAAAATTGTTTCTGTAGGGGCGCCTGGGTGGCTCAGTGGGTTAAAGCCTCTGCCTTCGGCTCGGGTCATGATCTCAGGGTCCTGGGATCGAGCCCCGCATCGGGCCTCTCTGCTCGGTGGAGAGCCTGCTTCTCTTCCTCTCTCTGCCTACTTGTGATCTCTCTCTGTCAAATAAGTAAATAAAATCTTTAAAAAAAAATTGTTTCTCTAATTGTGAATTTAAGTTAGTACACATCTATTGAATTAAGAGAAAATAAATATGGCCAAAACACAAATTAATATCTACAAGGGAAAATGACAGAAGCCCGTATTTGAAAATATACAATAGTTACAAAATGAAAACCTCAAAGTAATTATATTAATAATTCACATTTAGTCACAATGGGAACAATCTTAGTGATTATACTGTGAAATGTACCAAAAGTCAGGTTTTTGGCACCATGCCCAGATGGCTTTTCATCTCACTATAAGCATCTAATATAACCCTCCTGGGATGATTTTCTTACTCTAAAATCTGTGAACCATAAACAAATACAATTTTATTATTCTTACCTGATCTTTCAACTGGTTATTTAGCTTTAAAAAAATCATATTAAATATGGTAAGTAAAATCTTAACTTTCTTTTGTAGATGGATCTTCAAGGTTTCTGATTAACCATACATAAATGATTTAAAATTTTAGGTAATTCTTAATTCTCCAATTTATATAAAGGCAATCATCTGAAATTGTTAATCTGGCAATAATTTAGCCAGATTTTAATGTTAATTAAGGAACTTTTCTTAGTTTATCTTTTGTGACAAAATAGATAAGGTGCTAGCATTCTGGTATTTAATCCTCTAATAAATCTCAGTTTCTTCTATGTCCCTGTCATTGCTCAAGAATAAAAATATTAGAAATTTTCTCTTCAAAGCCATATTACTAAATCACAATCTTTAGATTTCCTACATTTTTTAATACCTTTTTTTTTTTAAAAGAGCGTGGAACTTGATGAACAGCTCAATCTCAGGACCCTAAGATCATGACCTAAGCTGAAATCAGGAGTCAGAAGCTTTTTTTTTTTCAAATTTATTTGACGGAGAGAGTGAGAGAGCACAAGCAGGGGGAGCAGCAGAGGAAGAGGGAGAAGCAGGGTCCCCGATGAGTAGGGAGCCTGATGCGGAAGACCATCATAGGACCCTGAGATCATAACCTGAGCTGAAGGAAGAAACTTAACCCAAGAGTTGTAGAGGCTTAAACTGATTGAACCACACAGGCGCCCCAATAACTTCTTCTTATGGAGAGATTCTACAGCATTGAGGCTAACGGCTCTGGAGCAAAACATACTAAATTCAAATCCTAGTTCAACTAATTACAAACTGTGTAGCTTAAGGCAAATTACTTCCCTTTCTTAGATTTTGTTAATAATAATATACGGAATAATATATGGAATAAAACTGTACCTAGCCTAGTGCTCACAGAGATGAAATCACGTAATAAAAGTAAAATACTCAGAAGTATGCCTAGCACCTACTAAATCTTCCATAAATGTTTACAATTATAATCTCTTAAGTGTCATCAATCTAAACATTTACAGATAATGCAGAAGAAAAAACTGCTTTACTACAACTGTGAAAGAATGTTCCTACATGATTATAACACTGAATATACAGAAGACAATAAAATGAATATATGTGTATCCACTATTCAGTTAAGAAATAAAATATTATAGTTGAAACTTCCTGTATACCTCTTATTGACACATCTCCCTCCCAAAGAGCATAGGACTATTCTTGGTTCAATGGCTACCATCATTCTCTTCTGTATCTTTATGCTTAAACTTATGTAGTTTTACATATTTTAAAACTTTACATAAATAATGTCTTGTAGATATCCTTTCCAACTTGTTTTTACATACCATGTTTTGCAGTTCATACAGACTGATTTATATAGCTCCAGAGCCATTAATTAATTTTAACTGATGTTCAGTTTTCCTATCTGCATACAGAGAAATTATAAGCCATTTATATATTCTCTCACTGGCAGATATTTAGGTTATTTCCATGTTTTTCCTTTTATTAACTGACTGGGGAGCTCAGTCAGTTAAGCATCTGCCTTCAGCTCAGGTCCCAGGTCCTAGGATCAATCCCGGCATGGGGCTCCTTGCTTAGTGGGAAGCCTGCTCTTCTCTGTCTGCTGCTCTCCCTGCTTGTGCACACACACTCACACTCTGGCAAATAAATAAAATCTTTAAAACAAAAACAAAAAAACAAAAAAACACCAAAAGTACAGAGACTACTAACTATACTAACTATGGCAACTGCATATAAAGACAGTTCAATCATTCTACTCATTACCACTGGTATTACCATTACAAATACCATTACTATTGGAATTGAGATTATTGAGTATCTAATTCCTAAGGCTAGAGAATATAAAGGCTTAGCTTTCAGTAGAGAAATACTGTTCAAAATCTTTTATTTTATAATCACCTCTATGTCTACGCCTAATTTCCAACAACTTTTAATCTTGTTTACTAGACTTTTAAAGGCTATGCTCTTAGAACACAGATTCTCTCTGTATGCACTGCCAACATTTTGATACAATTTATCTTTTATGGAGTCATATTCTTTGTCTGTTTCAGATGCCAGTTTGACCCCTTCCACCTTAACTTTACAATTTTTAATATTCCTTCTAGACTTAAAATTTGACTGAATGTGGTCAGATAACACATTCTGCTACTATTAAAAATCCCTAGGTAATTTGTCTCCTGTTCAGGTTCTAAAACTCTAACCCACTTTGCTTTTGATACTGTCCTGGGAGATTAATCATTCTCTACGGGTAATTATATTATGTAATCACAGATAATACATAAAAGTAGAACTCCTTTGTGGTAGCTTTAAAATATGTCCATGCACTCTTTGTTAATAGTTTTTATGGAGACAAATTCTTATTTTTTTAAAATGTGGGTGTACTTAGTAATTTGTTTCTAACAAACATGATGTGGTAGAAATGATGGATTTTTGACTCTTGAGGTTAGGTCAAATAAGAGGCTGTGACTTGTGATTTGTTCTCTCTCTTGGATCACTCTCTCAAAGCCATGTCCTAAGGACATTCTATTTGCCCTACAAAGAACTCCACATCGTGAGTAACTGGGGTCTTCTACTAACAGCTATGTGAGTAAGGCATCTTACAAGCAAGTACTCCAACCCTAGTCAAACTTTTAAAGGCCTGTAGTCTGGACCAAAGTCTTGACTGCAATCCAATGAGATAACTTATGCTTAAAACACCTAGGTAGGCTGCTCCTAAATTCCCGACCCACAGAAATTGTGAGGTAATAACTGTTCGTTGTTTTGTTTTGCCAAATTTTGTAATAATTTGTTATACAGCAAAAGATATTATTACTTTCTACTCTTATTAAAGACCCTTACCAATAACTAAACTTCTAGTGTGGTCTATGAATGAGTTCTTCCTTAGTCCAAAGAGCTCAAGTGCATCAGTTATCTACATATCTGTGGTCATCTCTATGGTTACATTGCCTTCATTTTGCTCTAAATACAAACAATGATTATTCTTTCAAGCTCCTGTGGTGTTAGTTCTGTCATATCCTTTTATCACCAGATATAGCCTTTCTGCCCTCTATGAACTAACATTGTATTTCAGTAGATGAAGTGTAAAATAAAAATGCAGTATGTTCGGAAATATTCCTCTAAACCTTGATTTTCATATAAAATTTCTTTTTAACACCTTAATCTCTATTTCCACCAGGCTTAGTCCATTTAGAAAAGTAATGTTTAACCTGCAGATATCTGGGAGTTTCCAAAGCAAAGATTAAAGTAGGGGGGGAAAAGTACAATTTTCCTAATTCTAGTGTATGGGACTTGAAATGAATAACTAAAATTGAAGTCAGGATACACTACTTTTGAACTCAAAAAGAAAAAGAAAACCTAGAAAATAATAATTCTGTGGTAATTCATCCTTTGTTGTAACTCTATTTTATGGCAAAAAAATGATTATGTTCATTCTATGAAAAACTTATCTAATTTATTGATCCTATAGTGTGCCTTTTTGGGAGATGTAACCCTTTAATTTAATATCTGGACTTTAAATTTTCATTTTGGATTACTTTCCTGGCAGATGGAATTCAAATTATTTTCTGCTTACAACAAAATAAAATTTAACTCTAGTGAATTTTAGTGAAATGTTTCTTGTACTACTCTTACAGATGCTTTCTCAGTAAGAAAGTAGACTAAATTAAAATGACTGCAGTATAAATTTTGGAGAATAACTCTTGGCTAATATGGGCGTTTTGACACTTAAAATTATCTCTCATGTACAAGGAATCTCATGAGAGCACTAGAGTGAGAAACAATTACAAGTGCCAAGAAGGCTGCTATCTAAATTCTAGCACAAAATGAATTCATGTCTCAACCAATTCTCTGTCACTAATATTTGGCTAAAAAAATTACATTTTCCAAAACAGAACTATAGAGAATAAAAAAACAATAGCACAAGAGAGAAAAGAACAGCTGAAAACTAGTGAAAAGATATACTGTATCCTTTATTAGACTGAAAATAAGAACTTAAGAATAAAGACCTTAACTTACAGAAAGATGATTAAAATAATTATTACCTTTAGCAAATGTTAAACGTTAGTAAAGGACAGTACAGAGAACACAAAAGCACATAAATTGATGGGAGGAACAAGATGGGGTCAAAGAAGGCTTCTATGAGGCAGCAATGTTTAAAAGACCTGAAAAGCTGAAACTCTCCTGTTTGCTAGTTAAATCTGTATCTTTTACTTAATTATTTCAGGATGATCAGAGTTACTTAAAATGCATTAGAAATGTAATAGCTTTATAATAAAAAGTTGGAAATGTTTTCCATCTCAGTTTTGCTGTATTATCTATTAGTGAAAGTAGTGACAAAATACACAGAAAGGCACTGCATCTCTGAGTCTCATACAGAGCAGGTGACATGGCTATCTGCTACCCTGCATTACTCCTTAATATTTTACTATTAACAGAAGTTTAGGCATAAGATTAAAAATTGAATGTCAAGAATACATCATATTTTAAAGAACAGTATCTTTAACTTATATCACATTTTAACTATCAATCTGACACACAGGTTAGGTCAAAAATGAAATATTAGGAAGACAACTAACATTTAAAAATGGCCATTAGCTCAGAATCAATCATACCATAGTATTGTGTAAGAATTACTCTTAAGACATTATTCTAAAATGTTTAATCATAGTACAAAAAGATGAAAGACCACTAGAAAACAACAGACATCCACTTTTCATTTTTTCAAAATTATTGGAACCTTTCCTAAGTTACCTCTTTTTCCATTATTCATTCTTATGGCCTAATAACTTTTTAACTCTTCACCATCACTGAAATAACAGACACTCTTTCATTTTTGGTAGCTTTTAAGATTTTCTCATAATCTTTGGTGTTATATACTTTGATTATGGTATGTCTAGACATGAAATAGTTTTCTTAACCTCAACACTTGTTAAGTCTTTCCAATCTGATAATTCTATTTTTTTAACCAATTTTATAAAAATTCAGTTATCTCAATAATACTATTTTCCAATACTTCTCTTTTGAAATCTTATGTGAAGGACTTTTGAAGTCTCTCAAACAATCCCCCATGTATTAGAAACATTTTTATAAATCTCCTTTGCCTGGCTTAATTCCTCAGTATTATATTCTAATTCACTAAATGTTCCTTCAACAGCCCAAGAGTGTATCTTGTTCACTAAATATTTATCTATGTATTTATCATGAATATGTCTTTCATAACCAGTATTTTTATTTATTTTTTAAAATAGATTTTTATGTATTTATTTGACACAAAGAGAGAGAGATCACAAGTAGGCAGAGAGGCAGGCAGAGAGAGAAGGGGAAGCAGGCTCCCTGCTGAGCAGAGAGCCCGATGCGGGGCTCAATCCCAGGACCCTGAGATCATGACCTGAGCTGAAGGCAGAGGCCTGCACCCACTGAGCCACCCAGGCGCCCCTCCCTGCCAATATTTTAAATTCTGTTTTTATATCCACTTGTTCTTACTATATGCCATTCACTTGTTAAAGGAACTGGGTCAATTATAGTTTGCATCATTTATCACATTCTGGACTAAAACAATACCATGAAGACTGAGTCAAATAAAAGACTCTTCTATTTTTCATATTTCCTATAAAGGAGTAGTTAGATCTAGCAGTGTATAGATTAATATTCAGTATTTATTTGGCATTAAGGTGGCAGGTAAAACTCGGAGTATTAAAGTGCCATCACTGCACAACACCTCCTACTTCTAGGATGTGTATCAGTAACATCGTCCCTTAATCAGTATATTAAGTGATACGCCCAGAAAAATCAACGATTGGTACCTCTACTAATAACTCCGGAAGGCAGGTCACATTCTCAACTGTTTGCAATCCTGTTATGAGCAGCTGAAATTTTAATGTATCAAAAGTAAGCTGTGGCAGATCCAACACTAGATTATTTAAGGCCTCACTAAAAAAAAAGCAGTAAGGGGCACCTGGGTGGCTCAGTGGGTTAAAGCCTCTGCCTTCCGCTCAGGTCATGATCCCAGAGTCCTGGGATCGAGCCCCGAATCGAGCTCTCTGCTCTGCGGGGAGCCTGCTTCCTCCTCTCTCTCTACCTGCCTCTCTGCCTGTCAAATAAATAAATAAAATCTTTAAAAAATAAATAAATAAAAATTTAAAAAAGCAGTAAGGTAACAGAAAATTTAAAAATTGTCGTTTCTATGAGGATAACAGGTTGATACTTTGGCAAGACTCAATAAGGGTGAATCTCTAAAACAAAAACCACATTATTTTAGTGCTGAAAGACTAAAGTAAAATAGTAATAATACGTATGCTGCACTCAAGACTGCAAGGCTGAGTCATGATGGACAGGATTTATGTATCCACTTAAAAAAAATGCACAAAACACAAAATAATGGTGTTTACATGGCAGAGAAGGAAATTAATCTGTGAGAGGTAATAAGGTAATTCTTCTTTTTTTAAAGATTTTATTTATTTATTTGACAGAGATCCCAAGTAGGCAGAGGCAGGCAGAGAGAGAGGGGGGGGAAGCAGGCTCCCTGCTGAGCAGAGAGCCCAATGCAGGGCTCTATCCCAGGACCCTGAAATCATGATTGCAGCCGAATGCAGAGGCTTAACCCACTGAACCATCCAGGCACCCCTAATAAGGTAATTTTTTTAAAAATTTAATTTAATTTTTAAAAAAACTTTTATTTATTTGACAGACAGAGATCACAAGCAGGCAGAGAGGCAGGCAGAGAGAGAGAAGGGAGCAGGCTCCCCACTGAGCAGAGAGCCTGATGTAGGGCTCGATCCCAGGGCCCTGGGATTATGATCTGAGCCGAAGGCACAGGATTTAAGCCCCTGAGCCACCCAGGCGCCTGGTAATTCTTAAGACAAATAAGGCTATACTTGTGAGCAGCTGGGTGGCTCAGTCAGTGAGTGTCTGATTGTGGCTCACCTTTCTGTGATAGAGCCCTATGTTGGGCTCCCTCCCTGCTCAGTGGGGAGCCTGCTTCTTCCTCTCAATACCCCACTGTGATCTCTTTGAAATAAATAAATAAAATCTTAAAAAAAAAAAAGACAAAGAAGGTAATTCTTAACACTGCAACAGATTGGTGCCTGCCAGGTAGCAGTACTGGCAGAGGAACCGAGGCAGAGCCTTTGTATATAATCTTTTTATGTCAGATTTCTTTCTAGTTAGAAACAAGGAAACCACAGTGAATCAATTCCTTTAAAAGTCCTTAAAAAAAAACCAAAAAATGTCAACCTAAAATTCCATAAAAAGAGAAAACACCTTTCTGAAATGAAGATGAGGTGGGGCGCCTGGTGGCTCAGTGGGTTCAAGCCTCTGCCTTCCGCTCAGGTCATGATCCCAGGGTCCTGGGATGGAGCCCTGAATTGGGCTCCCTGCTCAGCAGGGAGCCTGCTTCCCCTGCTTCTCTCTCTCTGCCTGCCTCTCTGCCTACTTGTGATCTCTGTCAAATAAATAAATAAAATCTTAAAAAAAAAAAAATGAAGATGAGACAACGGGAGAATGAAGTGGCCGGGAAATGTTCTCCCCCAAAGAAACAACTAAGACAAGAACAATCATTTCAGTTTTCTGACAATCAACCAAAAATAAATGAGGAGCACTTATTCATAGAAAGTTATTAACCTTTCTCTTACAACAGGAGAAATCTATGGCATTCTGGCACAGAAATTGTTTTTTTCAGTGATTCAATCAGTTGGGGAAAACTAAGTCCCATTAAATGTAGCATGACTGGAGTGGAGCCTTTTGGGTTTTCCACATATAGTATCATATCATCTGCAAAGATGGATAGTTTGACTTCTTCTTTGCCGATTTGGATGCCTTTAATTTCTTTTTGTTGTCTGATTGCTGAGGCTAGGACTTCTAGTACTATGTTGAATAGCAGTGGTGATA